>PVJA010058393.1:0-10099 GCA_004027025.1 Myocastor coypus
CTTTTTTTTTTTTTTTTTTTCTAAGTAACATCAATAAGGAGGAGGGTCATGCCCACACACTGTACTCTGTAGAATGATTGTGAGGACAATATACAATATGTCAACTTTCAAAGAAAAGAAAGGGGAAAAGAAAAAGGGGGAAAAAAAAGTAATGTTGATTTAGAAGGGTAAATGTTTAATTGTTTGATCAATCTTATATATCTATATGTATTAATCTAAACTGATCTGATGATGAAAATATGTAATATAACCATTGTTAAATTTAAACAATAAAAATATTTTTAAAAATATGAAAGCCTTTTTTTATTTAAGCATCTGGAATACGGCATTTTACATTTAATTTTCCATTATTTCAGGTGTGAAGTCAATCATTGATTATATTGATTTTCTACTGTATGGTATGATGTGTTGTTTTTATCTTGCTGCTGGCCAGATTTTTATTCTCACTTGTTCACCAGTTTGACTGTGGTATATATCTCTGTGTGGATCTGTGTGGATCATACTTGAAAATTGTTGCCTCTTCAGTGTGTAGATTAATGGTCTTTATCAAGTTTGGGTGGTTTTCAGCCAGCATTTCACCAAGTATTCCTTTTGCCTTTTGTTTCTATCCTTTCCTTCTAGGATTCTAATTATACAAAGTTGGAATTTTTTTTTTTATGTTGCATAGTCTTCAGATCTGTTCACCTTTCTTCCCTTTTTTTATTTTCTATGACAAATTTATCAGCTAACCTCTCTTCAAACTTAATAGTTCTTTCATCTACTAATGCAAATCTTCTGTTGAATCTTCTTGTCATTGTACTCTCATTGTACAAAGAAATTTTTATTTGATTTCTTTAAAAAAAAAATCATTCAGGAGCTAGGGTAATAGCTCAGTGGCCTAAACACCTGCCTGGCAAGCATAAGATCCTGAGTTCAATCCCCAGTACAAAAAAAAAAAAAAAAAAAAAAATCATTCATACTTCATTATCAGTAGTCTCTCTTTGGTGAGACATTTATACTTTTCATCTCCTTTCTTCCCACCAGTGCTAAGGATTGGATCCAGGGACTTCACATTGGGCTATACTCCCAGCCCTGCCCACTTTGTTTTTTATTTTTTGTTTTTTGAGCCAGTGTCTTACCAAGTTGCTAAGACTTGCAGGCTGGGCTTGAATTTGTGATCCTTTCCTTTAAATATTTAGACTTCATGTGCTTTAGTTCTTTATTCTGTATTAGCTGATTTAAAGTTTTTATCTAGTAAGCCGGGCGTGGTGGCGCACGCCTGTAATCCCAGCACTGGGGAGGCTGAGGCAGGAGGATCGGTGCGAGTTCGAGACCAGCCTGAGCTACAAAAGTGAGCTCAAGGCCAGCCTCAACTGCATAACGAGACCCTGTCTCAAAAAGACAAAAAAAAAAAAAAAAAAAAAAAAGTTTTTATCTAGTAGATAGCTCAGTGGTCTAAAGTGCCTGCTTAGGCAAGCTTACCAGCTACAGAGACCACAGTTTGATCCTCGGCACCACATGCTGCACCAGCCCCACTCTCAGGGCCGGCTGAGCCGGCTATAGTATAAAAAAATAAAAAAATAGTAAAGTTTTTGCCTAGTAAGTACAACATCTGGGCTTTCTCAGGTTTAGTTTTTTTCTTTCTTTATTAGATAGAAATTAAGTTTACTTTTTTCCCATATACGAGTGATCCTTTATGATAATTTTTCATCAATAATATGTGTCATTTTCATCTTTTGTATTAATGATGTATGTAAATTGCCTTTCTAATATTAGGTCAACTTTGCTGGGCTGCTGGCTTGGGAGCCTCAGGGGTTCTGAGGCTACTGGTTTTTAAGGCTGCAGTGAGACAGAAAAGAAGGGAAAGGAAATCAGAAAGAGGGCAAATTAAACATCTGAAAACTCAGTTTTTACCAAGAACTTTTTTCTTGAATAAATGGTTACAGAATTGTTGCAACTTTTGATTAAGTTCTAGAATTGAGAAAAATTTGGTTTTGACAATCTTTTTATCATTGCTTTTAGGAGAAGTGAATTTTCAGTGATCCTTTACATATTATGCCATCAGTGCATCTTGGTATATTTGTGCTTTTAACCACTATGCGTATTGTCTATTTGATACCTAAGTCATCACATATTCATTTATTGATAGCCATGAAAATCCCCTCTTTGATTTCATTGAAAGCTGCTTGCGAAATAAGCATGAAATGGTTATTTATGAAGCTGCCTCTGCTATTATCCATCTTCCTAACTGTACTGCAAGAGAGTTGGCACCTGCAGTCTCAGGTTAGTTGAATAACTGATAACTGACTTCTGTGTTGTTTGATAGACCTGCAAAATTAAGAATGCATTTTGAAACTTAACTCTGTATATGTAGCCTTTCTGTTCTGATAACATACATGCAGAAAATTTCAGTTGTTTCTTTTCTTTTGTGAAGTTTCTATTTCTCCATATAAAACTTTTGAAAGAATTTTACTTAGAAGGCAGGTAACTTTATTTTATTTTATTTTTATGTATTTAGTACAGGATATACAGGGTGTCACTATGTAGATGAGTGAAATTAATAGTGATTCTCCTGTTTTCAGCCTCTTGAGAACTGGGATTACAGCTGCATGCTACCATGCCCAGTCTCAGTCACTGTCTCAGTGTGCCCGGAGAGGAGTCAAAGACAGATAACTTTAATGTCTTTAGTTTTCCTTAAAGTTTAAAAAGTCCAGTATTATAGCTGTCAATAGTTCTATCATTTATATTCAAATATCAGTGGGTATACTAATCCTTAGGGAAAAAAAAAAAAAAAAAGAAAACTATTTCTAATTATTAAGGTTTTATAGCTGAACAAAAAAGTATTTTTCTCTTTTTTGCTGACATACTTTTCATATAAATTTTTGATGCTGTGATCTAATTTCTTTATGCATATTTTGAGTGTGATTCATTACGTATTTTATTTTTAGCTTGATGGTATATGATGATATATGACTAGAAGAACAATATTTATATAGTGTTTGTTTTTTTTTTTTTTTTTAGTTCTTCAACTTTTCTGTAGCTCTCCTAAGCCAGCCTTGAGATATGCAGCTGTGCGGACCTTGAACAAGGTAGGCTTTCTTTGCTCAATGTAAATTTTGATGCCAATGTTTCATGTTATATGTGATTTGTGGACTTCATATGTGTAGCTCCTCATTTGTATCTCTGGGCTTACTTTTGGCTTTTAACTAATAGTTCGCGGAAAGTTGTAACTTCTTTTCTGAGTTAAGTCAGAAATGTGTTCTTTATGTTCCAGGGCTGCACTGTTCAATATAGTAGACATTCACAAGTATCATTTAATTAAAATTAAGTAAAAAATTCTTAACCATTCTAATCACATGTCCTATAGATCTAAATCCCTCATCTGTAATATTAGGACAAGCCACATGTGTCTCAGAATTCAAGCTTTTGTGAATTTTGGACAGGCAAGATGGTGCTCTCTCTTCTGGTACTAATCAGTTCCAGAGGCCCGGAGCAGCACCCCACCACAAAGACATGCTGATATCTGCACAAATCCTATCACTATCCTTGCTAAGTAGATAAATGAAGACTGAGTTTTTCATTAGTATGGGCCATGTTTCACAGTACTTTTCAGGGGTTTACCATGCTTTCAGGCTATAGATTAGAAATTCTTGACCATTGTAGGATGAGGTGAGGTAAGATGCCATTAGCACCATCAAGAAAGCTTAAGAATTGCATTATCTGTGGCCAAGGCCATCCAGTTTCGTGTGATTACAGGAGCAGGAGCACTTGCCTAACATGCAAGTCTAGCACACATACACACACAGAAAAGCCTATTAACTACAGAAATATATTTCCAACTGCCACAGTGTTTACCATGGTAGGTCCTGTCTTGAAGATCCTAACATGTGGTAGACATTTATGTGCTGTAAGAAAATCTAGGTCCGTAATAAAAAACAGATCTTGATATTGTCATGAAGATTATTCTATAGTACAGTAATTAATAATTTATCAACTGATACACCTTATTAATTAAAAACAACTACATTTAACATACTTGTACCTTTGGATGGTCACTTAGTTAAAATTTATGTTTTGGTCCTTAGCAACAGTAAAACTTTTTTTCTTGCCCTTCTACAAGGTGGCCATGAAGCACCCTTCTGCTGTTACTGCCTGCAATCTGGACTTAGAAAACTTAATCACAGACTCAAACAGAAGTATCGCTACCCTAGCCATTACTACACTGCTCAAAACAGGAAGTGAGAGCAGTGTAGACAGACTTATGAAGCAGATCGCTTCTTTTGTGTCTGAAATTTCAGATGAGTTCAAGGTAAGACTTTTTTTTTGGTTGAGGTATTTGGTACAGGGTCTCACTATGCAGCTCAGACTCACAATGATCTTCCTGTTTTCAGCCTCCCCAGTGCTGGGATTTCGGGATTGCAGGTGTGCACCACCATGCTGGGTCTTGGTGCCCAGTTCAGTGTGCCTGGGGGTGGGCTGGCACAGCATGTGGTATCCGGGTTCAAACCCCGGTCCCTGTGCTTGCCTAAGTAGACACTGGCCCCAAAGTTAAGACTTAAAACTTGATTATGTTTTCTTCCTAAGACTTGCCTATTTCTTATTTTAATGGTATCTTTTGAGGAGAAAAAAAAAATTCTAATATTTGGAAAGCCTTAATTTATCGATGTTTTCTTTCATAGTGCTATGTTCTGTCTAAATCATTTTTTATCCACCTCCAAGTCATAAAGATCTTATCTGATGTTTTATTCTAAATGCTTTGTGGATTTAGCTTTTATATTTTGCTTTATGATGCATCTTGAATTAATGTTTGTGTGATAAGTTTAGTGTTTTTCTATGTCGATAACCAATTTTTCGAATAAAATTTGTTGAAAAGATTTCCTTTCCCTTTGAGAGAGCTTTCACATCTTTGTCTGGAAAGTGCACAACAAAGTACTTGTTTATTTGTAGTGTACACAAATCTCTTTTTAAACTTTTCTATTAGTATGGGATCCTGTGACCTTTCTAAATGGTCTTACTGGTTCTAAATTCTTACATATTTTCCTTAATATATCTATATAAATAATCATTTCCTGTGTTACTAGACAGCTTTGCAGATGCTTCGTTTCCAATCCAAATGCCTTTCTTTTCTCTTTTCTTGCATTATTAAATTAGCTAGTGTGTCTGTGACAGTGTTGAATAGGAGTAGTACATATGTTAGAGATAATCAAAAGAATAATACATTTTTAAAAAAAAAATTTATTTTTTTTCTTGTTTCAGAACTTTTGTTTGTTTATTTAGTTTTATAGCCAGCTCAGCCTGCCCTGAGGGCATGGCTGTTGCTGGGGATCGAACTGCGGTCCTTGCACTCACCTAAGCTTTCCTAAGCAGGCACTTTAGGCCACTGAGCCATGCTGCCAGGCCCAAGAATAATATATTTTAGTTCAAAAATGAAAATAGATTTTTATTGTATTCTCCCTGCCATCTGGTATAATTGGCCCTGTTACTCTGTACTTAGATCATTTTTATCATTGGGGAACTTTGAAAGTTGCCTTGCAGCTGTTGGTAATACAAACTAAAATTATGGGAAATGTAGGCTTGGCAAGGGTAATGTTTTAAAATAGGAATTGGCAAACTTTGAAAGACCTTAAGAAAAAATTCAGGTTTTTCTGGGCCCCTCCATTTTCTGTGTGGGTGCTTCTTTTTTTCTTTATAACTTTTTAAAATTTCAAAAACATCTTAGCACTCAAAAGTGGGATGCATGCAAGTTTGGACTGTAATTTACCGGCTTTTAATTTTAGAAATTTATAACATGTATACATCAAAATATTGCTAATGAATATGTGGAGTAATCTATCAATATTTATTAAAACTGAAGATCCAAGACTACATGGAGGGGCAAGAAAGAAGAGAAGGTGAAACAGGAAAAGAAAAGAAACCTACAGTTCCATTTATGGAACCATAAGATCATTTCAGTGATACAAGTTCAATTTTATAAACATCATGTTAACCAAAGTACAGATTTTGTACAATATTCATATGAGTACTAAAAAACATAGTAAAAATATTTGGGAGAGTAATCAGTCATGTAAGAAGGAAGCATGGATGACCAAGATGGAGTAGTGTACAGAGATTTCAAATATTGAGAACCCTCTTTTTAAAAGCTACATGTCAAGTGCAGAGACATTTCTTTTTATAGTGATTTCTCATATGTATACTTATAAGTAATATAAAAAAGTCATAAGAATTTTTAAAGACCATTTCAAAAATGTTTTCCCAATTTTTAGTGTTTTCTAAAAGGAAATAAGGTAAAGTGGATACTGTTGGGAAGCAAACTTAAAGTCAGGAATACATCCTAAAGTTTGAGTTATATCAAAAATTTCATTGTTCAGAAACTTACCAGTGTAAATAAGAAACAAAATAATTCTGTAAATAACTTGCCAGTGTAAATCCTCATATTCATAGGTCATACGATTAACTGTTATTCATATTGCTATTTTGTCAGTGATGGAAAGTACAGCATTGAAAAGTGACCGGAAGTCACATAGTCACATAATGCATTAGTGAGTTTTAAACGCATCAATTCTGTTTCTGTATCTGTTACCTGACACTTTGATGTTTGTATGTTTTCTTATGAGAGTCTAGTTATAGACTTTGGCCTCTTGTTTCACATCTTTACATTTAGATATTTATTGTGTCAGTTAAGATAAAAATGTTATTAAAACATTATGAAAGCTCTTCAGTTGGAAAAGAGCAAATCCTAAACTCTGTATTGAAGTCAATTCCAAATGAGTTACCGTTCTAAGTGTATAAAGCAAAAAAATAAGCATTTTAGAAGAAAACTTAGAACATTTTCATAATTGGTCTAATAAAAATAGTTTTAAAATGTGATGCAAAGGAAATTTTGACAAATTAGATGTGATTAAAGCATTTCCATTTACCAAAACAAAAACAAACATAAATAGTATGAAAAAACAAGCCACAGAGTGCAAGTGCTTGCAATATATATACAGGTGAGTTTTAAAATTCTCAATTTGAGACTTTTATGTTATGAAAGAAGTCTTATTAAGTCAAAAAGAAAAAGATATAAGACATGAAAGGTACAAAATGTTAGACAGTATGATAAAAGATATGCAAATAACAGTGAGCATATAAAAAGTTTATAAACATTAAGAAAGCACTGTTAGGACTTCCTCTTTTCGGCTGGGACCATGGAGGGTGTAGAAAAGGAAAAGAAGGTTCCTGCTGTGCCAGAAACCCTTAAGAAAAAGCGAGGATGTTTTGCAGAGTTGAAGATAAAGCACCTGAGAAAGAAGTTTGTGCAGAAGATGCTTCACAAGACAAGGAGGAAGCTCATCTATGAAAAAGCCAGGCACTATCATAAGGAGTACAGACAAATGTACAGAACTGGGATCCGAATGGCTAGGATGGCAAAAAAAAAAGCTGGCAGCTTCTATGTCCCTTCAGAGCCCATTATTACTGATAGGTCAGGATTCAAAGTTTCCCAGGCACCTTGCCTCAAACACTTCCTCTTAGCTTCCCAGGGCATCTTGCCCAACCAAACATTCCTTCCCTCAGTTTCCTAGGTAACCTACCCAACCCCAATCCCAACGCTGCCCCACATTATACTCTGGTCTCAACTCACTTCCTCTTGACCTATGTTGGTCTCAACTCACTTCCCTCTGATGTAAATAAAATGATGCCCACCTAAATTCAGCATTCGGGGCCGGGCAGGATGGCTCAGTGGTCTAAAGTGCCTGCTTAGGAAAGCTTAGGCGGCTGCAGGGACTGCAGTTCGATCCCCAGCACCACATGCTGTGCCAGCCCTGCCCTCAGGGCAGGCTGAGCCGGCCGTAAAAATAAATAAATAAACAAAAGTTCTGAAACAAGAAAAAACTTAAATAAATAAATAAATAAATAAATAAATAGATTCAGCTGTTCCATCTCACCCCAAAATTCATGATCTGGTTGTTACCTGGCTGCTCCAGTCCACGATCACCCTCCCTAAACGATCCTAGAAAGTCTCCTGCCTTCACCGCTGTTTTGGTTTGCTAGACAGCCAGTCTTCTTGATGCCCGCAATAAATCTACTCGCATCAGAATGCCTGGCCTGGTTGATTGCGTGGGTTCAGACCTAACAATTACATATGGTATAAGAAATAGATCTGATCTTATTCTTTACTCATATGGCTTCCCAGATTTTTATCCAAAAAGCTCTCTTTGCCCCAATGATGTGAGATACTTTATCACATAGTTAAAGTTCCATATGTATGTGCATCAGTGTCAAGGCTTGCTGTTCTGTTGGTTTTCTCTATTCTTATAATATTGCTGTACACTGTTTTAAATATAGGAGCTTTGTAACTTATATTAGTATCTGTTAGTCCCTCCATTACAGCTCTTTTATTATCTTCCTGAGTATTAGTGCATATTTATTTCCATTATGAATTTTAGTATCAGTTTTCTAATGTAATAAAAAATCTCACTGGCATTTTTATTGTGATTATATTAAATGTATAAGTTAAAGTAGTGAATAACAGCTATCTTGATCAAAGAGAAAAGTTTCTTAAAAAACTGAAACACATTAGAAACAATAATAAGGCCCGCCTGGGTCACTTAGTAAGTTGAAGGCCAGTCTGAATTATACAGTGAGACCCTGTCTCAAAAAGCAAAACAACAACAGCAAGGAAAGGGTGCTTGCTGCCCATGGTAACATGATCAAGTTCCATGTCTCATGGTTCTGAACTTGTAATGCAATGCATTGTTTATCCAGGTATTATTTGGCTCTCTTTGCATTTGTCCTTCTGGATTTGGGACTGGAATAAACCAGTCTCAGAATGCTGATACTCTGAGTGCCGCCACTCTTGCTTAATGTGTCATCTTTCTTCTTGGACTTGGCCAGGGATATAGCTGAGCAGTACAGCACCTGCCTCACAAGTGTGAGGTCCTGAGTTTGATTCCTGGTGCCAGAAAAAAAGAAGAAAAAAAAAAAAAGAGCCACTGATCTTTGGCTTAGGAGTCTTGTTTTGTACCAAGAGCCTATGAAATTGTGACAGATTAACTTGTCAGCTACAAATACAGTAAAATCTCATACCTTTCTTACTTCTTGGCATTGGTCTTTAAAGTTAGGGCAACATTCCCATAGAAATCATTTTGTCAAGTGATCCTTGGTTAGCTTCCTCTATTTCCTTTATGAGAATTAGTCTGCTCAAACTTTTTTAATGTTATTTTTTATTCTCATTGGCAAATATGTAATCATGCAGAATACAATCAGCTTTCACCAAAAATCTCTTTTAGTTGAATATTTTATTGTGAAATAATTAATACATACACAAATGTGTTAAACTATCTATTTTATATAAATATATACTTTTTTTTTAAATTTAAGTTTATTGGTACAATTTAGGTAGACATAATGACCACATTCATTATAGGAATTTATATCTGTATGTGATATATCTTGAGTCCTTTTTTTTTTTTTTCCAGTTCCCATCCCCTTTTATCAAACTCTTCCCCTCCTCATTCACAGAGCTCAGTTTTTTTTTAATTTCTTTTATTTATTTTTATTTTTTTCTTGCTTCAGAACCTTTATTTGTTTATTTACTTATTTTTATGGCTGGCTCAGCCTGCCCCGAGGGCTGGGCTGGCACAGCATGTGGTGCCGGGGATCGAACTGCGGTCCCTGTAGCTGCCCAAGCTTTCCCAAGCAGGGGCTTTAGACCACTGAGCCATCCCACTGGGCCCGAGCTCAGTTTTAATTTTATCCTCCTTTTCACTTTTCTTTCCCTTCTTTCCCCCTCCCTCCATTTTCCCATTGAGCAGTTTCCTATTTCACGGTATCTATTTTACTTTTGTATTCTTACTTACATTTTCAGTTTCTCACACCAGAAAGCTAATGCAGTATTTATACATGTATGTTCAATTTATGTCACGTATGACTATGGTCCCAAGGTCCAGCCATTACTCATTTTAAGAATGTTATGTGGAGCCGGGCGTGGTGGCGCACGCCTGTAATCCCAGCACTCGGGAGGCCGAGGCAGGAGGATCAGTGCGAGTTCGAGACCAGCCTGGGCTACAAAAGTGAGCTCAAGGCCAGCTTCAACTGCATAGCGAGACTCTGTCTCAAAAAGACAGAAAAAAAAAAAAAA
>PVJA010058394.1:0-10097 GCA_004027025.1 Myocastor coypus
AAAAAAAAAAAAAAAAAAAAAAAAAAAAAAAAAAAAAAGCTTAATTACAATGCATGAAACGCAGAGCTAGATTGATGAAATGAGCTGTAGGAGGCTTGGATCAATAGCCTCCAACATCGCAAGCTTCACTGGTTGCCCACTGCAATTGTAGAACATTGGACTGTGTATGCATCTGCTTCCTCTTAGTTCAAAGAGAAAAATTTTCTTGTTTTTTTTCTTAGCAACATCAATAGGAAGGTGGGTCATGCCCACACACTGTGCTCTGTAGAACTATTGTGAGGATAATATGCAATGTGTCAACTGTTACAAAAAGAAAGAAGAAAAGAAAAAAAATGTAATGTTTATTGAAAATGTTAATATTTAATTCTTTGATCAATCTTATATACCTATATTTATTAATCTAAACTGCTCTGATAATGAAAATATGTAATATAATCATTGTTAAATTTAAATAAAAAATAAATAAATAAATGAAAAATTATTTCACACTCACAAGATCTCGTGATAACTAACATTTATTAGAACTTCACCACTATGTCTCATAAGAACATTTTCAGATAAAATTAGAGAACTGTTGATTTGTAAAAGTAAAAAAGCAATTGTAAATACACATCAATTTTATCTACCCTTGTGGTTGAAGTAATAACATTTAAAAACGTAACGATCACATATAGAAATGGGTTTATGTGAGGTCTGCTCGTTCATGTCTATAATCCCCAAATTCTAAATGAGGCAGGAGGATCATAAATTCAGGGCCAACCTAGGTACTTACATAGACTCTCAAAGTAAAAAAGAGTTATGGATGTAGCTCAGTGCAAATCCCTGGTCTCAATGCCTTATGTTTTTATATGCACATAAGTATATGCAAAGGAACTTGCAAGAACAGAGTATAGAAAAGGGAGAATTTTATCACTAGAACCCTCACTTGATTATTTTCTTTTTATTGATATCCAAAATAATGCTGCCAGAGGGAGACAATCTACAAAAAAATTGGAGAAAACTTTTGACATATGATTTAAAGATTTATTTATATTGTCTTTTTGAGACAAGTTCTCACTATGCAGTTCAGGCTGACCTTGAGCTCACTTTGTAGTCCAACCTGCTCTTGCATTCACAATGATCTTCCTGCCTCGGCCTCCTGAGTGCTGGTTTTACACACGTACATCACCATGCCTGGTCTAACTCATATGATTTCACCTGTGAAGGCAAAAAGAAAAAAAATCATTATTTATGGAATATCTACTACATTCAAGGAATTTAACTTGTATTTCCTCATCTCATCTTCCCTAGCTCTCAATACAGTAATCATTCACATTTTGCAGGTAAGCAAATAAGGCTCAGAAAGAAAATAACTTGCCCATATCATTAGTGAACAGTAGGTACACTTCAAAATGAAAATGCTTTCTATTGTTTTGTATGTTTTCAAAGCATCCACACTTTATATCCTAATGGTGAATGGAGAGAGCAAAGAACATAACCAGGTACTCCTTAAATATTTATGAATGAGAAAAATAATTTACAAATGAAATATAGCTTATCCTTGAAATTTTTCCTTTCTTTGTTGTTAATTTCAACTAAAGAACTAATTTTCTCACCAATTAACTGAAAAGAGTTTAGTGGACTCAAATAATAACATATACCCAATGAATGGCAGGTAGTTAATGACTTTTATATAAAAACACATGTTCAAACTGATGCCATATAATAGTAACTTTGACTTTCTCGTTTTTGGAGCTTGTCTTAAGCCGTTGAGATTTATTGATTTATTTTCATAAAGAACAAAATAGTTGCTATCAGAAATTAAAAAGAAAATTAACATCAGACATTGCCATAATGGTCAGTTTTATATGTTAACACATAGATTACACATTAATCTAGGTGATACTGTGAAGGTGTTTTGTAGCTATGATTCAAACTATAATCAGTAAAGATTTTAATTAAGAAAATTTTTTTCTTGATAATCTGGTGGGTCTGATTCAATCAGCTGAAGGCTATGATAGCAGAACTAACCCCCTTCCCAAAGAAATTCTGCCTGGAGATAGCAACAACAGCTTGTACCTAAGAGCTCCCACCTACCCTTTCTAATTGCCTACCCTAAGGGGTTCACATCTCTTAGCTAGCCTCCACAATCATTGTAGTATATGTGTTACAAATATGATTCCATTTTTTTTTTTGTCTTTTTGAGACTGCCTCTTGCTATTCAGTTCAGGCTGGCCTTGAGCTCACTTTTGTAGCCCAGACTGGTCTTGAACTCACATCGATCCTCCTGCCTCAGCTGCCCAAGTGCTGGGATTACAGGCATGTGCCACCATGCGTGGCTTCATTTATTTGTTGGAATCCTGGCTGATATAAGCACTCTCTTTGCTTTTATATATAAATCTATATATTTCATTTTCCTTGAATTTTGTATTCTTTCCTTAGGTTGGATTTTTCTAAATCAGAAATCTCAAAGGAAAAGTGATTACAAAGAATGCTCACCAGTGTCCATATTAAAATTAAACTTCATTGTTTATGGTTTAGGGGATAGTTGTTCCTCTTTGGAATCATCTAAATGAGATCTCAGACATCTCTGCATTCAGCTTTCTGATGATAGAAGCAACAGAGCCATTTGGGACAGAGGCACATGGAAATTGCTTTAAGCCTCCTTGTATAATAGGAACTGTCCAAATTCATCCGCAAATCTTGCATGACAGATGTGATAAAAGAAGCAGTTTCGGGGGAGGCAGGGGAGATAGCTTGGTGGTCAAAGTGCCTGTGTGGCAAGTGCAAGGACCCGGATTTGATCTCAGGTACCGCATGCCATTTGGGCCTTAGAACCATGGGCACACCATGCCTGCCACCAAAACAAGGCATGGTGGTGCATGCCTGTAATCCCAGTGCTGGAGAGTCTGAGACAGAAGGATCACTACTAATCTCAGCTGCATAGTGAAACCCTGTACTACCAAATCAATCAATCAGTCAATCAATCAATTCTTTTAAAAAAAAGAAGCAGTTGTTGTTGCTGTTGTTAAATCACAGCAGCAATCATTTTGTTCCTTAAATTATCTGGAAATTTCTTGGGACTATTTTACTTTTCTTGGAGACATTATCCAAATGAGTTCATCTTACTCATTATCCCTCTAAAGAAACTTCTGGGTTACTTTTGAGAAATGTTCTTAAATCTTTTCACTCTTTAGTTTTAAAAGTTTTTTATTGGGGCCCGGCAGGATTGCTCAGTGGTCTAAAGTGCCTGCTTAGGAAAGCTTGGGGCGGCTGCAGGGACCGTGGGTTCGATCCGCAGCACCACATGCTGCTCCAGCCCTGCCCTCAGGGCAGGCTGAGCCGGCCATAAAAATAAATAAACACACAAAAGTTCTGAAACAAGAATAAAAAAAAATTCTTAAAAAAAGTTTTTTTTATTTTTTTATTTTTATTTTTAAAATTTCTCTTTTTAAAAGAATTTTTATTTTATTTTTTTCTTGTTTCAGAACTTTTGTTTGTTTCTTTTTTTTATGGCAGGCTCATCCTGCCCTCAGGGCATAGCTGGCGCAGCATGTGGTACCTGGGATCAAACCGCGGTCCCTGCAGCCGCCCAAGCTTTCCTAAGCAGGAGCTTTAGACCACTGAGCCATCCTGCTGGGCCCTAAAAGTTTTTTATATACTTGTTTAAATACGATCTCTTAGAAATGACTTAATGTGGCTGACAAGGATACATTAAAACAGCATAGACATATAAAATAAAATTGGTAGGTAAAAATTTAAAAAAGATTAAGAAGAGAAATAAAAATAGATAATATAATTTCCTTTTTTCATTTTTTATGTATTTCGCACAGGGTGTCACTATTCAGCTTGGACTTTTAGTGATCCTCCTGTTTTCAGCCTTGCCAACACTGGGATTACAGGTATGCACCACCAAACCCTGTCTCAGTGGCTAGCTCAGCACACCTGGGAGTGGGTCAGGCATGGGATGTAGTGTTATGGATTGAACCCCAGTTCCTGTGCTTGAAGGCACTTAGTATGTTGGGTTGTCTTGCCAGCCCATAATTTTCTATAAAATTAATGTGGTTTACTGATCAGGCTAGGGTAGCATGAGAGAATGAAAAAATAAGAAAAATATCACACTTCAGAATGTTCATGAGAGAAAATAAAACCAACTGGTTAAGGGAATCACAACTATTTTTTGGTATAAACACAAGCATTCCCCTAGGGCCATGGTGGTGAACCTATGACACACGTATGCAACAAAAGTTTTGAGGATTTTACATCACTACCCAAAGGAGTCCTATCCTGTTGACAGTAGACAAAGCAATGCATCTAACTGCAAGCATGAAACGGTTTAAAAAAACTTCCAGGTAGCAAGTGATGCTAATTATATATTTTATCTTTTCTTCAAACTTGGAAAGAATTTACCTAAAATTGTACAAAGATGAAGTCTTCATATTCCTTCATGTTTGACTCAAGAACCTACCTTGATGGCTGAAGGCATATCTCAGTGGAAGAAGAGTCATGTGCTTGAGGCATAGAGATCTATGTTTCTAATAGCAACAGACAACTTTATCTAGTGGTGGTAGCCAGGTGTGAGATAACAGAGACCAAGAATCCTCTTGAAGAGCTGACCTGCTGTGAGCATCAGAGGTCACACAGTATAAGGAGGGTATATGTACATGAGATGAGAATGGGAGTGCTCCCTAGCCTGGGGCACTGGAATTTCATCCAAGTGAAAAGTCCCTCTCATCTGTTTATATTGTATACTAACAGAGTACCAGACTGAACTCACAGCCATAGTACTGAGCTGTATCTCCAGACCTTTTAAAAATGTTTACTTTGAGATGGTCTTGCTTAATCACCAAATTGCCCAAGCTAGGCTCAGATTTGATCTTCCTGTCTCTGGTTCCCAGAGTGCTGAGATAACAGGCACAATCTCTTTAATGTAGAAACCATTGTAGGAACGAGATAATGGCACACACATATAATCCCAACATTCTGGGAGACAGAGACAGGAGGAAGGCATGTTTGGGCAATTTAACAATGTAATGAGACCTCGTTTGAACATAAAATTTAAAAAAATGTTGGGATGTAGCTTAGTATATGGGCCCTGGATTCAATCATTAGTACCAAAATGAAGAAAGAAAGAAAAAAAAAAACACCTGAATAATTGTAAGCTTCATGTGACAACTGCTAATCGAGCATCTGTTCTTTCCTTTTCTGTCAGAAGCTCATTTTTTAAAAGAAATAATGTGCCTAGTAAAAATACTGTACTCTGTAATCACCTCCAAACTCTCTTGAAGCTAGAAGAGCCATATGACCCAGCTCTGGAAAATGAGACATAAGTGGAAGTCTACTAATCAAGGCTTCTGGGGAAGTAATTGCTTCCTTGATGAAAAGGGTCAGATTTAGCTGGCCTTTTGTCACTCACCTGCTCCATTTTTCTGAGTGCTAGCTTATCAACTTAAAAAAATTACTGTATGTTTAGAATGGCAGAGAAGGAAGACAGAAAGTTCTTAGGTCATTAAAGACACTGCAGCTGCTGAATTACCTACCTCAAGGCTTTGAATTACATAACAACCAGCATGCCATTTTAAAAGATACTTCCGATATCCTGCAAAAAGTTCACTGCATCCTCCTAGCCTACACACAGTGTTCAGTTCCTGTTAGATACCAAATGACCTACTGCTTTAGTGGCATTATTGTTGCTAGATTCCCCTGAAACAAATGCTTATTTGCATTCATTCAGTTTTTGCCAAGTATTTGGCTGCTTGGACCTAACATGGATTGGGTGAAGAAGTTTTAGTATTTTTCCACAGAAAATAAGACATAAGAAAAAAAAAAAACACTTCAGGCTTCATATGGTCAGGGAAAACACTGGGTTTAGTACTTTTACTTTACTTCATTGAATATTCAAAATAACTGCAAAATAGGGATGATTCATTTCACAGGTGAGGAAATCAAAGATAGTGTCCAGCTGGCCAGAGATCTTCACAGGTGGTATGTAGCAGAATGTAAATCAAACTCAGATCTGATGTTTCTCAAATCCGTACTTGGTCTTTGCAACTCTAACATGACTCATTCAAATAATTACTGATCCGTGGCTTCTGAAGAATATAGATCTTGAGCCACTCCTAAAAAATGGACAGAATTTGATGCTTTGGTTGGGGAATGGAAAAAGGGATTCCAGACATAGATGGGAACATAAGCAAAGGTCAAATTTCATTACTGACTCTGCTCTATTCAATAGTCAGGAGACTAAATGGTTAAAACAGAACTGAGTTCTTTAAACAAATATGTGTTCTGCTGTCTTAGCTCAGATAGTTATTGTAGAGTATACTTTTGAGGGGGGGATAGTACATGACAGGCACCTTCTTTAGATTTTTATTAGGCTGGGCACTGGATATTGAAGTTACAGCCTTGTACAGACTTTGCATGCAGTCTACCATTGCAATCTGTTGCACAGTTTTTATTTTTATTTTTATTTTTTGAGGCAGGGTCTCACTATGCAGTTCAGGCTGGCCTTGAGCTCACTTTTGTAACCCAGGCTGGTTTCAAATTCACATCAATCCTCCTGCCTCAGCCTCCCAAGTCCTGGGATTACAGGTGTGCACCACCACACCCAACCCTATTTTGTTCAGTTTTTGATATTTTTGTTAAGAAAGTGCTCCCTTTCCTCAAAATGAAAGTGGTCATCATTTGGATTACTCAGAAAGCCACTAATAGCTACAGAAATACTTAAGAGTTTCAAAATAGATGTCACAAGATGATACAAGACTATTGATAAAAATGAAAGACAATGCTCTTAACTACTGTGCTGTTTTACCCTGCAATGTGTGGGATACATGGAAGCAGTGACATAGCTAGAGCTTGTGTCACTCTGGGTAGTCCTTTAATTCAGTGCCCCCAACATATCTGATTGGAATAAATTGTTGCAAAGTAATTTTCCTTTTGGCCAATAATGTCACCCACAAATGTACCCCCTGGGCCAGACTTCCCCAGCCACGCTATTGCATGGGAGGAAGCAAGGAGAAAAGATCTCAAGAAGAGAGTACAATTAGGAAGCTGACAGAGTCACTATGTGATCAGTGATACACACTGGGGTGATGAGGGAGGTTATGAAGATGAGGAAATGTTTCTACATATAAGTTGGTTGGCAGGATGAAAAACGAACAGTCTCAGATGACCCCCAAATGTCAGCAACATAACTGAGATAATTGCATGTCATTGATGAAAATGGAGATGCCAGCACTCAGAGGCTGTCTGGGAAGGAGGAAAGTAATATGTTTTGTTTAGCATATAGTGAGACCAGGAGAACAATTATTTAGCTACTCACGTGAATATATTTGGTAGAAAGTTAAGATTGAAGAATGACCCTTAGATGGTGAAGATGTGAGAAAAGTTCATATATCTCAGGGAAATGACATGGGAGTGGCAGCTGACCTTTGTGCCTTTGACCTCCCATCTGACATTTCATTTTAGTTCCCACTTGGGTGAGCTTTTGATAATATAGGTACACTCTATCAGATTCAGAATAATAACATGCCAGACTTGGCTAAAATACTTGAAAACCTTTAAAAGAAAACATATGGCAAGAAGACACTGCATAGCTTATGAGGTCAACTCTAGAACTACTTCTGGATATTCTGCTTCTGCTACTCTTCAGGGGCTCTATAGTTATCAGAACCCTAGAGTGTGGACTTAATCTACAGTCTCAATGATTTTCTCTTTTACTAGACTCTGCATTGTCTTAGGGAAAAAGTATGGGTACAAGTTCAAGATTATCCCCACTAGGGGCTGGGGAGATAGCTCAGCAGAATAAGGGCTTGCCTGGCAAGTGCAAGGGCCTCAGTTCAATACCCCAGTTCTGAAAAAAAAAAAGGGTTCTTTTAAAAAAAATTACCCTCATTTTCCAACATCCTCACCTCTTTCTATCTTTCCTCTAGCAGTTTGTATGGCCTAAACTGGAATTATGGCACTAGATGACTAAACATGACTTTAAACAATACTCTCCTTACTCTTTGGGATTTCTTTCTTTTTCTTTCTTTCTTTCTTTCTTTCTTTCTTTCTTTCTTTCTGTACTGGGGATCAAACTTGGGACCTTCTGCTTGCCAGGCAGGAGCTAACACCACTATCTGGGATTTCTAATACCCTTGTCAAGAGAAAAATAGATGTATTTTCTATGGCTGGTAAGATAAAATAATGCTAATTTCCCAGTTTGGCAAGTACAACCAATGCTAACTAAACATTTAGTGCTAATTTATGTTGTTTTGAAATCATTATCTAGGAGGAATAAAAGAATAAAATGATAGAAGTAGAAGACTCAGTACTGAATCTTATACTATGATGACAACTGAGGTAGAGAAATGTAAAGGAAAAGAATTAAAGAAAATCAGAATTGGAATATTGAGTGAGGTGGCACATGTATATAATCCCAGAACTCTGGGAGGCTGAGGCAGGAGGATTGTAAATTCAAGCCCTGATAGGGCAACTTTTGGAGTTAGTGAGTCCCTCTCTCCAAAGAAAAGTACAAAAAGAGCTGGATATATACTTCAGCACAAAGGCCCTGAGTTCAATTCCTATTAACAACAACAACAACCACACACACACACACACACACACACACACACACACACACACACACAAATGAAGAGGTACTAAGTGTGAAGAGACCAGGACAGGGAAAAATAGAGACCAGCACAGAGCCTGGCCAAAGAAGCAGAGCTCAGTGAAATCATACATTTGATTCAGTGTCACAGGAACCTATTAAGGGAGACATTTTAAAGAACAAGAGCATGATTATTAGTGAGGTTCAGTTAATCATAGGGAGCAAATTGTGATTCAAAAACATCTAGATGATCAAGAAATATGTCTGAGAAAAAGCCTAGGCACCCTGACAAAGTTTAGAAGTACCCTTCTAAAGAATGAATGGCATTGACACTAACAGCATTCTGATGAGGTAAAAAGGAGATGCACCTAAGCTGCAATAAAAATTGGGCCGTCAGGCGGGATGCAGTGGCCCAGTCCTGAAATATCAGCTACTCTGGAGGCTGAGGTAGGAGGATCACAATTTCAAGGTCAGCCTGCACAATTCAGTGAAACCCTCTCTCGAAAAATAAGAAAGGCCTAGATGTAGCTCAGTGGTAATGCACAAGGTCCTAGGTTCAATCCTTAGTACTACCCAAAAAGAAGTTATATCAGCTGACTTGATATCTAGCTATTTACTTCTCATCCCTTAATCATGCTGGAGCTCTTTTATAAGTCCCTCGATCACTGAGGGAACATCTTCCTCTCTGGGATGCAGGTCCAATCTGTAGTATGAAGTCAAATGTCATCTTTTTCCAACCATCTTTGAGTATTAAGTTTTTCTTTCCCTAAATTACATTCGAAGAAAAAAAAATCACCCATCTAATCATTGGAAACGTATTTCAAGATTATTCACCATTCTCTCTTCTTTTTTTTTTTTCCCCCTATCAACTTCTGTTTTTTTTTTAATTTCCAACGTTTATTTAAAATGGATACTTAGGAAGTTCAAAACCCAAATTATGAAAGGCTTACATTTAGAAGTCTCGTTTTCACATTTTTTCTTTTTATTTTTTTGCAGGACCAGGGTTCAAATTCACAGCCTTGCACTTGCCAGGCAGGCACTTGTGCCATGGAGCTATCTCCCCAGCCCCTCATTTTCACTTTCTTTCTTCCATTTTTTTCTTCTTTACTTCCAACTCCATCCCCCTAATCACTGCTAACTCCTCCAGGTAACTTGTATTGGTCTTCTATTTGTCCTTTTAGTGGCTTGTCAGGTGAAATTAAGTATTATACAACACACACACACACACACACACACACACACACACACACACACACACAACTTGTCTTCTATTTTTTACACATGAAGAATAATTTTATCTGCAGATTGTGGGGATTTTGTAACCTAATAGTAAGATTTTTTCTCAGTATTAAAAGATAGATTTTTATTCCTTATTTTTTTGTACCAGAGATGATCCTCCCACTCCTAAAAGATAGAATTTTTTTATGGGACTGGGGTTTGAACTCAGGTCCTTGTGTTTGCCAGGCAAGTGCTTATTCCACTGAGCTATCTCCCCAGTCCCTAAAAGATAGATCTTTATATTTAA
>PVJA010058395.1:0-10065 GCA_004027025.1 Myocastor coypus
TAGTTAAAGTTTACTGTGTGCCAAATATTCCACATACTTTCTCACTTAATACTCAGCATAACACTGCAAGAAGTAATTTTATTATCCCCATTTTATCGATGAAACTGTGGATTGAAGAGATTAAATAATTGATTAATTGATACACAGCTAAAGATGAAGTTAGAATTTGATTCTACATGTACTTAACAAATTATGGTCAGGGTTTTGGGTAGAGAGACAGAGAAGCATATGGGTTTAAGAGTTTTATTTTATTTTATTTTATTTTTTAGGGTCTCACTACGGAGTCATAGTGATCCTCCTGTTTGTACCTCCCAAGTGATGGGATTACAGATGCGTGCCACCACACCAGACTCCATCGTTGGCTCAGTGTGCTCTACAGCAGACCTGGCGTGGCAGGTGGTTCCAGGAACCAAACCCTGGCCCCTGTGCTTCCTCTAAGCTCTAAGCAAGCACTAAATATTAAATCCATTGAGTTATACTGCTGGCCCTTAAGAGTTGAGTTTTAGTCAGGCATGGTGGTGCATACCTGTAATCCCAGCACTGGAGAGACTGAGGTAGGATTGCTGTGAGTTTCAGGCCAGCCTGGCTACAAAGTAAGTTTAAGGCCTGGCAAGCATGAGGTCCAAACTTTGATTCCTGGTGTCTCCCTCCCCTTTCCAAAGTTTTTGAGTTTTAGATATGCCATCCAGAGCATCTCCTACTTTATATTCTAGCCTTACTCTTTAGCTTTGCTCCCTTGTTTCATTCCCTTCCTCCCCTCCCCTCCCTCCTTCCCTCCTTCTTAAAGGTTAAGAGCTTGAGTTGCTGAGTTGTGCATAAAGGCTGCCCAGGGTTTGTTGATACTGAGCAGAATCCATATCTGCAGAGTATATAATTATTACTGTATGTTTCTAATACATCCTTTGTGAGTAGGTACGTATATAACACATCTTAATTCTTTTCACATCTCTTCCTGTCTCCTCTCTCCCAACCTCTTCCATCTGGGTTTCCTTCCCATTTGCCAAAGATATGTTTCCCTGCAACTAGAGACCATAATTAATGTTAAGCAAATAAATCAGACATGCAAGTTTATGGTTTCTCTCTTTTTCTCTTCAAATAATGATTTACAAGTTTTTGTCTGGACGTATGTTTTCAGTTCTCTTGAGTTACATACCTAGGAGTGGAATTACTGTGCCATATGATGATTGATTTTGGATAGCTTCTCCCCCCACCCCCCCAAGGTCTTGCTGTATAGTGCAGGCTGGTGTCAAACCCAAACAATCCTCCTGCCTCAGCCTGCTGAGTGCTGGGATTATAGATATATACCACTATGCTTGCTGCCCCCCAAATAGTTTCTCTTATGTGAGAGATGCACAGTATAAATAAGTTAAAGAGAATAAAACATAGATAATAGGAAACAGGAATACATCTGTTTTAACTACAAAATACCTAGTGCTGTGGTTATAGGCATGTGCTACCACACCGAGTTTGTATAGTGATTTTTAGACCCTACTCCTCATTAATTATTCACTCATTCCATAGTTATTTAGCAACTAAAATTTTATAAAGGAGAGATACTCAATTTAGTCAAGGAGTAAAACACATGTTCTCTCCCTGAGCATTGGTAGCACACTGCTATAATCTCAGCACAGGTAGGCTAAGGTAGGAGGATTGAGTTTGAGACCAGCCTAAAGTGTATATGTAGTGAGATACTGTCTCAAACAAGGAAAAAAAAAATGTTCTTACTTGTATTATAAAGTGCTAAAGATGAGAAGCAGGTAAAGTACAGTAAAAGCTCAAAGGAGACCAAAGTCTGTGTCTAGCTAGGGAGGAGGATGGGACTAGGAATAATTATGTAGAAATATTGGCTTTAAAATGGAAATAGGATAGTTCAGCAGATTAAAGCACCTGCAAGCAGGCACAGGTGCTGGAGATTCAATCTGATTCTCCTCCAGCCTTCTGTGCCAGGCCCACCCCTGGGGTGCACTGAGACAGCAGTTGAGACTGGTCAATTGAGACTGGGCATGGTTGTGTAAGCCTGTAATCCCAGCTCTTGGTAGGCTGTAAACAGGTGGATCACTGCAAGTCCAATCTAGTCGTGAGACCCTGAACATCCTGTAGACCCTTCCCTAAAAAAATAAAATAGGAATAGGATTTTGATATTTAAAGATGAGAAGGAAGAAGATTGCAGGATTAGTGAGAGATACATTTTGCAGCCATAGAATTTTAGACCCACTTTACTAAAAGGAGGAAATTGTAAGTTCTAGAATGTAATTATGAATAAGCAAGTTTTACAACATTTAAGATACTACCACTATGTTGCCTACCTGATAAGCACAAGGTTCTAAGTTTAATTCCCAGTACAAAAAAAAAGAATATTGCCAGTATGTTCCAGGGAGGTTAATTTTGTGACGATTGAGGACAGGATTGACAGGTGGGAGACAGGGAGTAGGTAAATTATGCTGGATTATTTAGATGAAAAGTAGGTAAATTGTCTGTATGCCAAAATTTGGCACAAAGTTTGGAGCAATATTTAAGAGGTCTTTTTAGGCAGGTGATATTTGTTGCTCCTTCAAATAATGACAATAGGGTTTGGAGAGATAGCTTAGTGGTCCAGGCACCTGCTTTGCAAGTGCAAGGACCTTGATTCAATTGTGGGTTCTACACTGTGCAGCCCCAGAACCCTGGACATGCTGGGCTGGCCACAGAAACCAGGCCTGGTGGCATATACTTACAATCTCAACTCTGATGAAGCTGAAAACAAGAGGATCACTATGAGTCTGAGCCACATAGGGAGACCCTATACCAAACAAACAAATAAAATGACAATAATGGTCAATAATTATTGAGTATATTTCAAGCACATTAAGTGCATCAATTTATTTAATATTTGATATAGTTACCAGAGATATATTATTTTACAATAAGAAATTGAGATTCTGTTAAATTGAGTAACTTGTCATATATATAAATATATAATTTTTTTAAAGCTCTCTGTTTTGATTATGGTAGATTTAAAATTTTTAGTTTGTGTCTGGTTGTTATGCTGCTTGTGGATAATACTTTGAAACCAGGTAAAACTACATGGAAGTTTAAATAAGACATGCAACATATCTTTTTGTGGGCTTGCTCTGTCTAATTTACAAAAACACCTGACAACGCTGTGGGTTGTTGCCTTGCTTTGAGCTTTTTTTGTGGGTACAGTCATGGGAGATGATCCTGAGTCCCTGGAAGTGATGCCATCTCAACAAGAGGCAGGTCTGAAATCTTACTGAAGGTTGAATGCTGCTTCTACAAGAATTTTTTTTTTTTTTAATTTTATTAAATGTTTGGGGCTGCCCATTTGCTGTTAGGGACATTTTACAGGGTGCTAAATGTGACTTTAAATGGCCTGTTCTTCTTTGTAAGAAATGGTCTCTAACAAATTAATCACTGTTTCCTGCCACTTTCTAACTATTTCCTGTAAATGACAGTGTACAGATCCATCTTAGTTTTGCCAAGTGAAACATTCATTTTATTTTCACAAATACATTTCCCTCCTCTTCCCTCTTCCATCATATACACATACATACATATATCTATACCAAAAGGTCATAACAAACCTCTTGCCTTTTATATGTAGAAAAGTAACGTTTATCATTAATGACTGGATATTTTTTACTGTCTCTTCTAATAATAAAAGCCAACTTGCGTGTGGCGATATGTCTCTATAATCCTAGCCACGGGGAGGCTGAAACTGGGAGTTAGAGACCAGCTTGAACTACATAGTGAGTAAAGGTTAGCCTAGATTACATAATGAAAACTTGTTGCCAAAAAAAAAAAAAACCCTGAGCCTAAACAAAACAAAATTAAATAATGAGCTGGGCATGGTGGCGCACGCCTGTAATCCCAGCACTTGGGAGGCTGAGGCAGAAGGGATCAGTGTGAGTTCAAGGCCAGCCTGAACTGCATAGCGAGACCCTGTCTCAAAAAGACAAAAAAAAAAAAAAAAAAAAAAAAAAATTAAATAATGAAGGCAAATTAGGATTGTACCTTGACATTTGAGTGTTTTGGATTTCCTTCTCAAATTTCCTAGACACATTTGAATGGCACAGATACGGTTTATCATTTTGTAATGACATTTTTATGATAACTTCTGCTAGCACAATACGGTGAGGAAATATGGCTTTTGTTTGGGGAACTGAAAATACAGTGGAGAGGTGTGTGATTGTGAAATAGTGTCATAAATTGGCATGTTCAAACTATAAATATTCCTTGGGCCCGGCGGGATGGCTCAGTGGTCTAAAGCACCTGCTTGGGAAAGCTTGGGCAGCTTCAGGGACCGCGGTTTGATCCCCAGCACCACATGGTGCGCCAGCCCTGCCCTCGGGGCAAGTTGAGCCGGCCATAAAAAATGAGTGAATAAACAAATAAAGAGTCTGAAACAAGAATAAATAAATAAATAAATAAAACTATAAATATTCCAAATTGCTTAGCCTAAAGTTAGTGACTCATGTTGCCAGAGCTTTTTAGCAAAGAGAAGCAATCTATAAAGTACATTGATTTGAAATCAGGTCCATACATGTGCAGATAGTTCATTTTATTTCATGACATTGGTAAAATAATTTGATTTTTCTGAATTCTTCATGTACATAATAAGAACAATAATGTGTACTTCTTAGGGATATTTATGGGGATTAAATTAAGTAAAAAATGAAGGTGCTTTATAGTAGCTGCTTAATGTTTCCCCTATAGATTCATTTATGATATCCAGTCATGGATATCATAGCCCTGGAGCTTCTGTGCTTCTTCACTGTAAGGGGAGTTTAATGGTAATCATTTTGTCCCTGGTGTCTTGCAGTTTCTGTGGGATTGATTGATTGATTGATTGATTGATTGATTGATTGTCTTTTTGAGACAGGGCCTCACTATGTAGTTCAGGCTGGCCTTGAGCTCACTTTTGTAGCCCAGGCTGGTCTCGACCTTGCACCACTCCTCCTGACTCAGCCTCTCAAGTGCTGGGATTACAGGCGAACGCCACCACACCTGGTGGCGGTGGGTTTTAATTATATGAATCAGTGAAATGCCAGATTAACCAGAGAGAGAGCCACAGCCAGTCTGTATTGGACTACATCACGAATTTTCCTCTAGAGTGTTTATTCCCTTCAGCAAACAGTGTCCTTTACATTTCACACTCCAGGGGAGTTTCTCTTTGACTCCACACCCCTCTCACTACTCCCTTTTACAGCAGGTCATTTCTGAATCGTTTAACATCAAGTTCCCTATGAATGTGGAAGGTACATTGCATGATGGGAAGAGGGTGTCCTCCACTGCACTGTCTCCCAGGGCAAAGGGTCCTCAGTTCAGCCCTCGACCTGGATCTAGGGCACCCCATTCAGTCATGAGGTGGGCACATAGCAAAATATTTTAAAGTTTTATTCTGTGGTCACTGATTCCATTTGTCCTATTTGCTCTTTCTGGTCAGATCTTTTCTTTATTATATCATCAGAATTCCACACCCTGCTCCCAACCATCATCATTTCTCAGAAACTGTCTTTACCTGGCTTTCTGTAATAATATCTTAGCTGGTTTCCGTCCTCTCCACAGTTGTTTCTCAGTAGTTTCTTCTCAACATAGCAACACAAGCAGTCCTTTTGTCATTTTAATTAATTAATTTATGTATTTTGTCTTTTTGAGAGAGGGTCTCATACAGTTCAGGCTGGTCTTGAGCTCATTTTATAGCCCATGCTGATCTCAATCTTGCAGCAAACCTCCTGCCTCAGCCTCCTGAGTGCTGAGATCACAGGTGTGCACCACCACAACTAATGAGCAGTCCTTTTAAAACCTAAGCCAAGCCGGACATGGTGGGGCACGCCTATAATCCCAGCACTCGGGAGGCTGAGGCAGGAGGATCGGTGCGAGTTCAAGACCAGCCTGGGGTACCAAAGTGAGCTCAAGGCCAGCCTGAACTGCATAACAAGACCCTGTCTCAAAAAGACAAAAAAAAAAAAAAAAAAAAAAAAAAAAAAAAAAAAAAAAAAAAAAAAAAAAAAAAAGCCTAAGCCAAATTATATCACTCTCTCATATAACATCCCTTTAATTTAGAATAAAAGCAAAAGGCTTGATAAATGGCCTACAGAGCCCTAAGTCTGGCCTTGTCTTTTTTTCTCCCTTTAGCTCTAACCATTCCAGTTTTCTTGATGTTCCCTGTACATATCAGATACTTTTGCCTCAAGGTTTTTGCCTGGGCTAGTTTGAGCTCATCCTTTCTTTAGATAGCCTTAGGACTTTTTTGTTCATGTTCACTAGGGCTCTACTCAAATGTCATTTTATTAGAGGGCCTTCTCTGATTAAATCTGTAATTGCAAATTCACTGGCACACCTTCTCTTCATCTCCTTCAGTATTCTTTATAGTATTTTTGTTTGCTTTCTGTTTTTGAGACAAGGTATTCCTGTGCAGCTCAGGCTGGCCTTCAGCTTACTCTGTGACCCAAGATGAACTTGAACCTTTGGTGATCCTCCTGCCTTAGCCTCCTGAATGCTGCAGTTGCAGGAGTGCACCCTCATGCCTAGCACTCCATGGTATTAATATGACAGACTGTATTTTTACATGTTTGTATTTATTTTTTGTCCTCCCCTTGTGAGAATAGGGTTTTTGTTTTGTTGCTTACCATATCCCTGTAACCTAGAATAGGGCCTGGCACATAGTATGAAGTTGATTATACGAGTATAGATAATCTTGGTGCTGGATTAAAAAGTTCCTATTGTATTAGTTCCCCCATCAAGGGCTATTTATTACTTTTCTCTGTGGCAAGTTATTCAGACCAAAAGCCCTTCTATTTTATTAGGGGAAAAAAAAAGGGCAATAACAGATATATAAAACAATTTGAAAACAAAACAATTTGGATTTTTTAATGTTCGTGAAAGTACAGTACCCATAGTATAATAGACATCCTAGAAACAAAGAGCTAGTCTGGTAGACAGATTAAGCTGTGTAATCTTTATCTTCGCAGAATTTGGATATTACAGACTACTTTAGATCTCTCTATTCTTCAGTGTCATGTTGTGTGTCTACGCATACTTTGTAAAATACCTTTTCAAAGAAATAGAGACATAGGGACACAGTGGTACGTGAGACCTTTGCATATTCAATGTAGGCTGTATGAACTCTCCAGGGTTTAAATGTTTCATGTTCATTAGTTTTGTTGAATATATGTACAGTTCACCTTTTTGTGTACAGTTTAATGAGCGTGGACAAATGTATATAGCCATGGAACTACTATCATAATAAATATATAAAACATTACCAAAATGCCCCCTTTCTGCTCCATTTATTTATTTATTTGTTTGTTTGTTTGTTTGTTTATTTGCGGTACCAGGGTTTGAATTCGAGACCTTGCACTTGCTAGGCAGGCACTCGTGCTACAGAGCTACCTCCCCAGCCCCTCTACTCCTTTGTAATTAATCCTCTTCCTTGATGTTCATTCCATCTGATTTCTGCTACTAAACTTATTTTCTAGAATTTCACATAAATGAAATGGTACATTTCAGTAGTCTTGTGTGTTTGGCTTTTTTCATGCAGAATGCTTTTGAGATCACCCATATGGTCGCATTCAGTAGTTTCTTTTTTTTAAATTTTATTTATTTATTTTTTTCTTGTTTCAGAACCTTTGTTTATTCACTCATTTTTTATGGCCGGCTCAACTTGCCCCGAGGGCAGGGCTGGCGCAGCATGTGGTGCCAGGGATCGAACTGTGGTCCCTGAAGCTGCCCAAGCTTTCCCAAGCAGGCGCTTTAGACCACTGAGCCATTTTTATTGCAGAGTAGTATGTGGGTGTAGTAACTTCTTTAAGTTTACCAGTTGATGGACATTTGGGTTATTTTCCAGTTTTGTTTATTTTGAATAACGTTGCTATAAACATTCACATACAGGTCTTTGTGTGGACATAGGTATTTTCATTTAGGAAATACCTAGGAGTGAGGTTGCTGGTATATGTATGCTTAACTTTGTAATAATTTTATTCACATTGTTTTCTAGAGTATGTGTGCCAATTTGTACATCCATCTATAGTATTTGAGAGTTCCATTTGTTTTACATCATTGCCAAGACTGGGCTTTATCAGCTTTTTTGAGTTGAGCCATCTAGGTAGCATGTAGTGGTAATGTATTTTCAGTTGCTTCTACTGTACCCATGTCCTAATTTTGTGAAAAGTATTGTTTTGCTATCCTTGAGTTCCTGATGGGTTGGGTAGACAGTTTTTTCAACTATGGAAAAGTGCCTTCCCTCACTGTTCCTCAGCAGTTTGCCCTCTTGTCTGTCTGGTCTATTTCCTGGGGGTCTCTTCTCTCTGTATCCTCTCTGCAGTGGCGCATTCCTCCTGGCTTGTGGCTGTTGAAAGATTGCCCTCCTGCGGGACACAATGCTCCTCCCTTCAAGAAGTGCCCTCCTGCATGTGTGACTTTTTTCTTCTGGCTACATCATGAAGTCTGGCATTCCAAACCGTTGGGAATGGAAAGTTAGGAGTGTGATATCCTCTGGCATCCTCCCTTCTTATAGCAGGGTCTGAGGTTTGTTTGTTTAAGCTGACTGAGGATGCTTAAGATAGAGGTTTGAGTCAGCATGACACTGGCTCAGGCACCCCTTTCTACTCTCCTTGTTCCTCCTTCCCTCGCCCCTCCCCACAGCTAGGCCAGTTGTTTCCTGGGCTTTGTTTGATTATACACTGTGTTGGTTAGTCCCAGGCTACTGCTGCTTGCTGAAAAGCAGTCAGAGGCGAGATGGGGGAGAAACCCACAGGAAGTTTCTGAGTCCTGGGCCTCTGCCTGTGGCTGATAGTGCAGGATAGCAGTAACCTCAGGAGAAAGGCATCCAGAGGCAGAGCTGAGCTGTGCTTGTGGCTAACTTAGAAGAAGAAAAGACAGGCCTGAAATGCCTCTTTTAGATTCATCTTTTTTGCCACCAACCATATTTATTTTGACTCACATTCTTGGAATTGCTGGTGTCCTGTACTGGAAGAGTTGTGCCAGAAGCAGAGCAGGTAACTAGCTGGTACCAATCTCTAGTCAGCTGTGGGGCTATGAGGGTGGCAGAGGAAGGGAGATCCTAAAGGGGCCAGCGTGCCCTTCTACTGGGCTGCGTGTCAGACTGGACTGCGTGTGGGCATGCTGAAGAACCTGGGCTCTGGGGTCTCTGGGAGACACGGACTGTCCTGCTGGCTAGATGAGCCAATATCTGGGCCCAGAGCTGGAGAGAAGTTACTTGTGGTGCTGCCTTGTATTCTTCCTCGGAGATTCAGATCTTCTTTTCTGTAGTTTCTTATTTTCACAGCAGTGTTTTGGCTCTTTATTTTGAACCAAACAAACTCTGTCAAATTCTTCCAGATACAGTTGAGTAGATTGGTGGGATTGGAGAGGTTTCTTAATTTGGTATATTTAGGGAGAGAAAACACAGAGGAGGAAGGGTCATAAGTGGAACGGGTTGTGGGTCGTAAGAGGAAAGGGTTGTGTGGTGTCCTTATGACACCACAGGGTCTCAGTGTTCTTTTTGATGATTGATTCTGTTCCCTGCCCCTGGGGCAGCTGCACAGTTAAACTATATATGTATATCCAGTTCTCTTGTCCAAGGAATTGGGCTCTGAAAGTTAAAGTGAAAGCACTTTTAAAAATGTTGCCAAGGCCCTTTTTCTTCCCATATTGCTGTTACTTTGTGTTCCATTTACTTCTAACTGCTCATTGTAGGGATCAGTTCTAAGTTACCTTATCTGAGTCACTGGTCAGCTCACTGACTTTATGTCAAGCCATTTAGACATTTGTTACTGTGACTTTTGTGGGCTTAAATAGAGAGCTGATGAGTTGTTACTTAGCTTTTTATTAAAAATTCATGAATGACAGAATCAAGTTACTAAGTCAATCCCCAATGTCCTTTACAGTAGTTCCCAGAAAAAAGCTTTTGACTAAACACTATAGTTAAGGTTCTAGTGTTTATCTCTTTAACAGTAGAAACAGAGATAGGCATTTGGAAATACATTTGCTCATATGATGGTACATTTAAAATAGTTTTCCTAAAAAATAAAAGTTTCCCTAAAAAAGTTTTCCTTTTTTTTTTTT
>PVJA010058396.1:0-10096 GCA_004027025.1 Myocastor coypus
AAAAAAAAAAAAAAAAAAAAAAAAAAGTGAGGGAGGGGGAAGAAAAGCAAGCGTCTTCCTCCTCCACCCAAACTTGTTGAACATTCTTCTCATTTCAGACTGATCCTTCCTGTCCAGAATAGGATGTTCTTTTGTTTCTATCAGATAATCGGGCTCTGACCTTTTTGAGTGTACAGTTAGTTTGCTAAAAAAAAAGAATATCATGATGACAACGAAAATAAACTCAGCATTAACTGGGAGCTTACCCAGCGAGCTAAGTGTGCTTATTTACATTATCTAAGTTACTCTCCCAACAACTGGAATAGTTGCTGTTCTCAGCTACAGGGTTCTAGCTCAGTCTGAAGCTCTCCGAGGCTGCTGTCAGGCTCCAAGTCCATTCTTTTCCCTTGAAAACTCCCCAGGGAAAATTAATGAACAGCCTGTCAACCGGCTGCGGTGGGTGCATATCTGTGCGCCCAGCACTCCGGAGGCCAAGGCAGGAGGATTTCTAGGAGTTGAAGCCCAGCCTGCACCCCAAGGTCAGGCGCTGTCTCAGACACCTCAAAACAAAACCCCAAAGTCCAACCAACCTATTTGCCAGCATAAGTTGAGTCCCTGAAGGGCCCTTCAGGAATGGGGTTTTTCTTTGTCACTCCTGCCCATGGGGGCCCTGCTGGGGCCTCTGTGACTTCGGCAGCTCCCAGCTGCCCCCTCCCTGGCAGCACCTCTGGGGCTGCTGCTGCGGACCTCAGGCCTCTGAGAAGTGACAGCAGCTTCTCCTTCAGCTTTGGTTTCATCAGCTTGGGGAGGCCCTCCCAGGGCAAGAACCTTGTAATCTGGGGGCTGTTCCTTGCCGCACAGATGGGGAAATTGCTGAGGGCCCTGGGGAGAAAGGAGCTGTGTTTGTGCCTTAGATAATGTAAATAATGTAAATAAGCACTTGGCTCACAGGGTAAGTTTGTAGCCCGGGGCTGGGAGGCAGTGCTGGGTGACCCCAGGGATACAATGGGCCCACTCAAGGAAAGAGTGGCCTCTGGGACCCACTGATCCCAGAGGTCAGTTTATGTCCCCTGAAACAAAGCTCTGGGCCTGGACTTTTCCTCATGAGTTTAGTTCTGTGCCCCGTGACCTCGGCTGTACTCTGCGCATGCCCCACTGGTCAGTGAGTTCTCTGAAGGCTGCTTGACCCAGTGCCTCGAACCATCAGCACAGCTGAGGGCAGGGGTGCAGCTGTGGGTGCCGGGCTGAGGCCCGCCTTGACCATGAAAGCCAGGGAGCCCAAAAGCAGGTCCGTCTGGCCACCCAGCCTCACGCCAGAGTCCCCAGAGGTGACTATTGTCAGTGAGAAGAAAGCTACCTGTCAGCCCATCAGGTCCCATTAAAATGCTGCCCTTGCGGGGCTTGTCTAGGAAATGCCCCCTCAGGGCCCTGGGGAATCTGAAGGGGTCAGCTCCCAGTGCCCAGTGCACATCTCGCCCATGCCTTCAGAGGAGGGCTCCGGCCCTTGAGGGCCCATGTGGCCAGGTGTTTGGGAGCAGGCGTCCAGCCTCACCACAGCTGCTCTATCTAGCCCTCTGCATGTGTCCCGTGGGCTGCCTCAGCGCAGGCTGGATACCACTGCCAAACGCTGTAATTCCCCTCAGACGGGCTGGTCACCACCAGCCCGCCCTCAGTGTGGGGGATGGAAGGCAGTCAGAGAACTCTCTCAGTAACGTGCCTGGCTCCTAGCAGGCTGGCCCAGGGCGAAATCCTGGTCTGTCTGAATCTCGGTATGATTTGCCATTAGGCCTCCTTGAGGAACACCGCCCAGCCTGAGTTATTGATCTTGGTGAGTAGCTGTGCCTGTGGGGAGCAACAGCTATGACCATCAGATGAAGTGCGGGTAGAACAGGGTTCCGGGGCAAAGCCTTGAGCCTGACCTCCTTGCAGAAATTGCAGAGGTGAGGGGCTCATTTTGGCAGCTGCCATCCTACACATGGGCTAGGTGGACTCCAGCTTGTCTTGCCCTGATGTCTGTGGATGGGCTCGTGGTGAAGCACGTTGTCTTGGGGGAAAGTTCTGGGGTCGGTCCCTAAGCAAGAGCAGAAGCCTTTCTGTCGATCTTCTGCCTCGGTGGCACCTTCTGGGTCTCACGCAGCCTGTCTCATTGCTCTTTCCACTCCTCCCTGCTCAGCTGGTGTGCAGTTATTGTCCGCTTACGTGCAGTTTCAATGTGTCCTTGGTCCCAAGAGCCATGCTTTTTTTTTTTTTTTATTATTCACACTTTAATATCTCTGCAGTTGGCACACACCTTGTCCTTGAGATCTACTTTTAATGTGATGCAGCTGTGTAAATTGATGCTGCATTTTTAAAATTGATGGAGACCAAGTATCAAGGGAACACGAGAATCCAGGCCTTGGTGCAGACCGTCAATCACCCACAATAAACTGTCAGGTGTTAATGCTCTGTGCCGGGAAGGTAGACAGGGCTGTTGCGCAGTCCTTGAAGTTCTAAAGCGGGCGATGACCAGCCAAAGCCATAGCCAGAGCTCCTCGTGATAGGGATTCTGAATTTTGGAAAGGATCAGAGGGAGGGAGGGGGCGGGGCTGAGGCCCAGGCAAGATGGAGGATAAAGGAGGATGGGACCAGGGGACGTGAGGGGTTAGGAGGGTGCCAGGTGACCTGGTCTTGACCTCAGATGGGGGCTCTTGTTTGGGGGAGCCATGTGGTCAGTAGGCAGGCTGATCCATGAATGAATGCTGCAGCTATCTGAACAAAAACTTCCTGCTTACCTCTACTTGCGAAAGCCGCGTCATGTCAACCCATAGTGGCAACATTCTAAGTCCTACTTGGCCGATGTAGTTCATAGCTTGGAATCTTTTATAATTGGACAAGAGGCCCAGTCACTGGGAGACTCCACAGAGGGCGTATCTCAACATGATACATGAGGCTACGTTTTTGGAGTCAAAGAAAGAAGGTAAGTCGTGGTTGTACACATCAATGATACAACAAACAGGTCAATGCTGTTGGCTAACTGGTCGACCTGCGAGAGTCATCCGGGAATGAGAGGCGGAGTCAGAGGGGAGAGGAGCTCTCCTACTGTGTGCTTGAAAAGGTGTGAGAGATGGCTCTGGCTATGGTGACCCAAGACTCACAGTTCTCTTCCTACCCCACTTCTCTGAACAGGTGCAGTGCCATACCTACACAGGGTACTGCTGGTGTGTCACTCCAGATGGGAAGCCGATTAGTGGCTCTTCTGTGCAGAACAAAACTCCTGTATGTTCAGGTACCGTAGGGAGGGGCGGGAAGCACGAAAAGGGGTGGAGAGAGACTGCTTGGTTGGTCTCCTGTGTCTCGTGGGGGAACCTTTGAAAGGTTGGTGGTGGCTATGAAGTCTTGCCTGGTCAGGGAGGATGCTCGAGTCAGCTAGGTGAAGAGCCTTGGTACATACCTATATATGCTTATCATTTGGAGGTTAGGTTTCTGTTCAGTGTTCTTTTCCTAAGCATGGACTGAAACCCCTAGAGCTGGGATGGCACTTAAGGTTGTAGCTTCTATGCTGAATGATTGCCATTGAAGTGTTGTTGGAAAGGACTTCAAGACTGCGTGGAAATTCCCCATTGGTGATTGAATAGTAATGGCTGCCATAGGTGTGGGAGAGGACGGTGGTGGCTTCTGCCATCAATTTGTTTCCCTTGAACAATACTAATATAAAGTAGAATAATGGAAAATTTTCCTATCAGTGGGCCTTCAGTCTGGCTGTTCCTCAGGAGTACCTGGGGAGTTACAAAGGGCCCAGAGGTCAGGCTTCCTCTTACCCATTCTGATTCTGTACATCTGGAGTGAGACGCACATCTTTATTTTTGTGACCCTTCTCCTGGGGTTCTGAACCTGCTTGGCGGTGGCCTGTTGGGTTAGTCCGTAGCACAAATTGAATCGTTCCTCCTCCCAACTTTACAAGCATGGAGGAATTCTGTCGCTCAGTCCATTTCTATTCATTGGTAAGGAACTCACGAGCTACTCTCCTAAATTCATCATGTGGTTCAGCCCTCATTCTAGAAAGGCCCGTCTTACCCATCAGCTGCTTTATGTTTCCATTGTCTGTGTGTAGAGGTGGTTTTATTGTTTTTAATCTTATGTGCAAAAAGTGTAAGAACTCATGCTAAGACCTATGGGAAATTACCAAGGGTAGTAGTCTTACTGTCTTTTTTTTTTTTTTTTTTTTTTTTCTACACCATTGGTGCACTTTTCTAGTAGCCCTTCTGTCTAAAGGGGAAAGGAAGAAGAAACGGCAGAGAGAACACATGCTGGGAAACCAAAATTTATGTACTAGGAGGGAAGTTTATTTTATTTGCGGCTTATATGGAAACTGGAAACCTTAATTGGGGCTGAGGTGGGGAGGTACAGAAATTAGCCCTCTTCACAAATAACCTGGAAACTTTCGTTTAAAACAAAGGCACAGAGACAAGCCACTCAGGGCGACATAACAGGATGTGCACAAAGCTGGTATTCGGAGAAGAGAAGGATATTGATTAGGAAAACATAGATTCTCTCCCATCTTTTGCTGGGGGGACCTCCACGGACACTCTCCTTTGATGAGTGGCTATGTTCTGCGTGGGTGGAACTGAGCTTCATAGAAAATTCGGGTGTTGTGGGGTGAGGCCTGGAGGGTGGGTCCACACAGGGCAAATGTTTGCATAAACACACATGCTACCCCGCCTTGAGGGACAGGCCGTGTCTAGAAAATTGTTTCCATGCCTGACTATTTTGGCCCATTCGGTACAATTGGGCCAACAATTTTCTACTTAATGCAGATGGAAAATCGCTGATTTCCTGCCCTAACCAGCATGGGCTGTCAATCATTGCATTTTCAATAAGAAGGGTCTCTTTTCAGTTGGTTCAGGGACTCAGTATGGTTCAGACAAGGAGTTGGTGAGGAGTGGGGGCAGGGGTGTGGCTGGTGGGGGGACTGGAATGGGGAGTGATGTGGTTACGGACTTTGTAGAAACCTAAGCAAGACTAGTGCCAAGGAAGCTGGAAATCATAGCCTCTCTGAAAAGAGTGCTGGGTTATCAGTGCCCTGATGTTATGCAACCCTCGCTCGCTGAATGTAAGCACCAGCTTTGATGCGAGCTACCCATGCGCATTTATGTCCGTATCTCAGCATATCTAGCTTTGCAGCTCTTTGCAGGAAACCCAATGCAGTGTGTCTGAACGGCTCTGTCTCTGTTTCCCTCCCACCTAAGGTTCAGTCACGGACAAGCCCTCAAGCCAGGTTAACTCAGGAAAGAAAGGTGAGTGGAGTTTTATGCTTTACCTCAATGTTTGCACCTCAAGCCGGTCCTCGAAGGAGTTCTTAAACAAGACAGAAGGAGCCTGGGGTAAAAGTGGCCGCAGAAGGTCACTCTGTGCTCAGGCCCTGGCTCCTCCCGGGAGCCCTGGAGGTAAGGCTCAAGCGGTGGTGGCTATCGGAGTCCCAGAATGTTCAAGGGTGATGAATACGGGAGACAGGGACCCTGACATGAGCTCTGAGAACCTTGACTTCTTGAGGATGTCAGCTGCTCAGCTACCAGTGAGGCCAGGATGTGGTCCAAGAGGATGAGAAAACATGCCTCTCCTGATCTGTCTTATTTATATTTATTTCCTCCGTGTCTGTCCTTAGCTCTCTCTTTGGTAAACCTATACAAACCACTTGGGCATTTCATCCCCTACTGAAGCTCCTTAACCGCGTGCTCCCGCGCATCTAGACTTCCCCTTCTGAGGCCGGGCTGGCTTCATAGCGGTGTGACTATGCTGTTATTTTCTCGCAATTCTGCGTAATTTTGTCTTGGGTCTGGGGAACAGTGACACGGTGCAGATGAGCAGAGAGGACACAGCCTGCACGAGCCTCGGTTGCTCACCCTCATCCCCGCGGTCACACGTAGCTGTCGGGGTGGTGCTGAACTGTTTCGACAGCATATTTGAGCTTTACATTTTTCTTAACCTGGTACAATACTAACTGGCAAATGTAAAAGGCATCATGCCAAATTGGAAGAGAGGCTAATGCTTTGTGGTTCTTTTTTTTTTTTTTTTTTTTTTTTTTATGACAGTGTTTTTAATGTTGCTTTTCCTGCTTTGTCTACCTGGGCCCTGCCTTTTCCTTCCACATGGGGCGCCCTGAGTTAGGAGGCTGGTGTCTGGGTGCTGTCCAGGGAGCCAGCTGGCGTGAGGTGCAGCCTCGGGATACGCCGACCGCAGTGCCCGGTGGTGAGGACAGTTGGAGCTTCCAGCTCATGGCTTCTGATCCCCAGAGTGCACGTACAGGGAGCGGGCAGCGACCTGGAAAGCAAGGATGCGTTTCATGGCACATGACAGTGCAGCGAAGCTCCGGCATAGCTGGACCTGACGCTTCCCATCTGCCCCGTCAGGAGCTCGGAGATGACACGCTGGAGCTTCCCCATGGGGACCTGGACCTGCTGAGACCCCGCAGAACTTCACAGGCTTGTCCAAAACACAGTGGTAGGGGGATCAAGGTCAAACCAAGGTCAGATGTTTGCACCCTGGGCACGGGCGGAAGCAGCAAAGCCACCTGCCCTGGATGCCGGAGAGCCGGCTGCTCCAAGATGTGCTGCCACCCCCCACTGGGAAACACGGGGCCCTTGGCCAAGCTGGGCAGCCCCCTTGTCCCTGGGCAGAGTGTGTAAGAGGATGAAAAGAAGGGTGCACGTACCTCCGCAGGTCCTCCCCGGAGCGGGGGAGGCATCCCTGCGTGCTGGGGTTTCCTCCCATGTGGAGAAGGGGTGAGAGGTAGAGAGGGCAGCCTCGAGATCTGAAGTCGCCGGAGCGGCCAGGGCCGAGTGTCTGCAGGGTGGGCGAGTGACAGGTGGCTGCGATTTCACTTGCCACAGCTGAAGTCTTCAGGTTCATCAGCTTGTTTCTAGACGTGAGGTCCTGGCGGAGAAGGGAAAATGGCGGCTGTGTAAAGCCTACCGTTCAGATTTTGCCTCCCAAAGGAGCTGAGGTGGAGCGCTGAATAGAATACCTGGGCTGGGAAAGACCATCTGTGGGACTGGCGTTCCTCAACGGGACAGAGACATGTTTTCCATGTGGATGTGGCTTTGCACCCCGTGGGTAATGGGGACAACCAGCCGGAAGAGCGTGGGTGGGCTGAGGGTGACGTTCACAGGAAGTGGTGGGAGCAGCACCTGCTGTTCCCTCTTAGGCTTAGGGTCTGCTGCAGAAGGACCCTGTCCTCCACAGCTGGGCAGGAGCCGGAACCCGAACCCCTCTTGGAGGGAAACCTCGCTGCTCCTCCTCAGTATTTGGTTCCTGCTGTACTTAGGTTCGTCCCCTCTCCCCTAGTTTCTGCAGAGGCTTCTTCTCTGTGGCCAAAGTCAGGCAAGAGGGGTGTGTGTTTGTGTGTGCGTGCGTGTGTGTGTGTGTGTGTGTGTGTGTGCGTGTGTGCGTGCGTGTGCACCTGGGACTCCAATTCTGCCCTGCGGTCTCTCTTTTTCCTCTCCTCAGAGGATCAAATTAGGCACAGAATCATCTTCTCTTTGTGTGTCTTGGGAAGGCCATGGAAAGCAGGTCCAGGCCACCTGTAGGAAGGGCCACCTGTAGGAAGGGCCACCTGAAGCAACACCTGTCCAGGAAGCGGAGTTTGAATGGGGACAGGGTGCGAGAGAGAGGGCATTTGTAATATCCTGTGTCGACCTGCCACGGTCCTCTTTCAGCTGCCACTTAAGAATGGAATGTGCTCCGCAGGGCAGCAGGTGGGAAGACACAAAGGCCCCTTGTCTGAGCCTGTGCCCACACGTGGCCGCCCCCAGCAGCGTCTCCCTGGAGCCGGTGCTCTCGGTCTCAGGCCTGCCACATGCTGGCCCAGGCTCTGTGCAGGTTGAGGGTCCGGCCGGAAAGCAGGCCAGGCTAGAGGTCTGCGGTGTGAGGCAGGGGCTGCAGGGCCAGGAGGGGACCTGGACTTCTTTTCTGCTACCCGCCTGCATGTTTGCGTGTGCCCCACTTACGGGCCTGGGAGGGATCCGTTCTCTTGGCCTGGGAGGAATGAAAAGCCGTATTGTGTGACAAGGGTCTGGTTGCCAGCCAGGAACTGGTCTCTGAAGGACAGGAGGAGAGAGGCAGAGCGAAGGAGCCCACAGAGGAGGCCTGCAGAGATAGCGGGGAGGGGGAGGCAAGCTGCGGGCCAGAGGCCGGGGGGCTGTGTGGCCGTCCTTCCGCAGGTGTGGAGCCCGAGGGCAAGCGCGGGGAAAGGAGGGGCCGGTGTCTTCCCCACATGCGCAGGGGAGGAGGGGCAGATTTCAGCCTGTTCACTTAATCCCTTGGAATGTCCCTTCTGCTCTCTGTTTGCTGGGCCCCTTGCGCTTAACGGACTCCTTTACGGGCACATGTGTGGGAATTAACACGTGCGGTGGAGCAGGCCATGTGTCCGAGTGTCAAATATCCATTGATCTGGGGCCATCCCATGGCGGCCGCCCCTCCCCTTCTCCTCTGGTCCTTGAGGAGAGATCGGAAGGGGACGGTGGGGGGGGGCGCACATGTGCTGCTCCGTGTTTTATTGATGTGAGGGCGTGCGATCTAAAGTCAGGGGGAGGCCAGACGGCCTGGTGTGCTCTGCAAAGATGTGAAAACAGCCGGAGGCTGCCCAAGGTGAGAGAGAGAGCAACAGACAGATAGACAGATGGACGGACGGACAGACAGACGGATTTTGAGGTTTTTTTCTGAGCTAGTGTGCGGCAAAGTAGCTGGGAAGCAGCCCTGGTGAGAGGTTATCGTTTCCCCTGGCCTGCATTGTCTGGCTGTGCCAGTGAGAGCCCACGGGCTTCGGGAGGCCTCCCTTTTGCCGGTGCGTACGCTTACACGTGAGCTTCAGGGTGTGGGCTGGGCCTTCCTTGCTTACCAGGTGCAAGAGCAGGTTCTCAGCTTCTGAAAGGTTCCGTGTGGAGGGATAAACGCGAGAATACGGGAGTGCATTTGGAAGATGATTTCCGGCAGGACCCCGGGAGTGCTTCCCTCTGCGTGGCCAGAATTACTGAGGACCTCTAGTTCATGTTTGACAAATGGCAAGGGAAACTTTAGGGTTACCAGGCCTTCTCTGCAGTTTGCTTATTTCCCTGTGAGAGACAAAGATAAAAACACTAATAAACTCTGCTTACCTTTTTCTGTCCTGGCTTTTCTATTTATCAAGCCAGTTTCAGAGAAGGGCAGAATTTCCAAACTCCAACCTTCTTTTAATGTGCAGTCTTGAAAAAAAACCAAAAAACAAAAAAAACCCACCCACTGGCTGCCCCGTAGTAGGTGCTCCCTGTAAGGAGCGAGTCACACGCAGTTCCCTGAGGCCCCTGTCCACGTCTCTATTTTTAGAGCCTCTCCCAGCGTGGTCTTCCTCTTGTGCCAACTTGGGGATCTCATCGCCAGCACCACGGTGGAGCGGCCCTGAGGGATGTTCTCTGGGTAGGGACAGTAGGTGGCCCGCAGCCCAGATAAAGGAGGCTGTGTGACCTCCAGGTGCTTGTGCAGAGCTAGCACCCCACGGGAGGTGTCCTGCAGTGCTTGGAGCCTGGCCGCCGCACGCCAGGCTGGCTGTTGAAGGACATTCCACGGGTGGAACGTCAGCCCTGTTCATGTGACTTTAACCTCTTCCCGGCCGTTTCTTTCCCCACCCACAGCACCCAGGGGCAGGATGAAGGGAAGTCGGGCCCGCGTTGCTGATCCACCGGCCTGGGCTGGGTTGCGCTGGCAGTGGCAGCCTACTGTTCCCGCTGGCCCCACTGTCTTCTCTCCTGGAGAGGCGTTCATGTGGGCGGTGCCTGCTGGAGCAGGGCTGCGCCCCAACAGCCCCAAGCCGCAGGATGCCGCCCTCTCACCCTTGTGCCCATTGCTGCTGCCTGCTGGTGCCCAGAGCCACCGGGATGAGGCCTGGCCTGCTGTTCACCAGCCGTGCGGAGGTCATGTTAGCAGGGACATGTGCTAGAGCTCAGGCGCACGCCATGAGCCCGAGAGGCCTCCCTCCCTCCCTCCCTCCCTCTCTCCCTGCCTCCCTCCCTCCCTCCCTCCTGCAGTTCCCTGGGGCTCCAGCTTGGCTCTCTCCCCATCCCCTGCCCTTGGCCTTGGCCCTTGGTCCAGATCTTTGCAGGATGGTTTA
>PVJA010058397.1:0-10096 GCA_004027025.1 Myocastor coypus
AAAAAAAAAAAAAAAAAAAAAAAAAAAAACCCTAACTCAGGAAAGCAGAATTTAAGTCTATCTTACCCAGTGATGACAGTTCATAAAATAGCAGCTTAACTTAGAAAAAGCTGTATGCCTGGGGCCGGGAGATAGCTCCGTGGCACAAGTGCCTGCCTGGCAAGTGCAAGGTCGTGAGTTCAAACCCTGTTCCCGCAATAGAGAGCGAGAGCGAGAGAGAGAAGGAGAGAGAGAGAAAGCTGCCCCCCACACACACGCAGTCACCCTTACCCACATTTCCTAAACCCCAGAGCCTGGTACGCTGTGCTGAACACTCCTGCTGCAAGGTCACAGCGTCAATGCAACCTTCACTTTAAGGTCCGTCGCGGATGATTACCGCCTTGTTTTGGTCAGGGGTCTCCTCCCTAAAATTACCTACTGCCTCCAGAGCGCCCTGCCAGTGCCCCACCCCCGGCGCTCCCCGACCCAGGAGTTTGGCGACACCGGCTTCCTTCCTAAACTGAGGAGGCACCGTTACCGCCTATCCCTCGCCCAACCCGGCCTTTGCAAGTACCTCAGCAGCGACCCTCACCCGGAGCAGGAAGAAAAGCACGCGCGGCTGCAGCTTAGAGCAGAGAACCGGAACCCCGCCCTCTCCCTCTCCACCGCGTGAAAGTGCTTAAGAAAAAGCCTCGGATTGGTCAGAAACAAAGAAGTGGGGCGGGGCAATAAAAGAGGCTGGGACTGGAGAGCCCCAGAGCTTGCCGGGAGGTAGTCTGTCTTGCTGACTCCCGATTGGACGACAGCGGGAAACCTGCGCCTGCGTAGATCTGACTTCTTCAAAGCGCTACACAGAACCGCCCCATATCTTACGTACATTGAGGTTTCAAGGACCCCATTGGTTGGGAAGAGCTCCCTGGCTGCGAGACCAATGAAGGACAAGAATAAAGTGGGTTCCGCCTCTTCCTCTGTGCACAGGATATGCTTGTTGTTCTCAGGCTCCTTGCCCCTGCGTTTTTAATCTATAGAAGTTAGCAAGAAGGCGTACCGCTCCATTTGTGAGTCCTTCATTTTTGTGGTAACTATGGGGTCTACTGAGAGTTTTAAATTTGTTGGTAGTCAAAGTGTATCCCGAAATAACACTGAGGTACAAGAAAGCCTCGAAAGCACCTTTAGGTTTTAACGCAGAAAAATCAATGCTTTCCGCCCTCCTTTGTGGTAGTTCTCTGGCTGCCATTGGAGGATCAAGTTATCAATTTAGAGGTAGCTCCGCCTCGGCCCAGAGGAACTCTGGGATTTGTAGTTCGCGATTCTCGGGTGGTGTCGCTTTAAATGGGTCTGTCGCTAGTGATCTCATCTTTAGTTTTGATAACGCCCTCTGACGTTTCTGTATCTCTGGTTCAGCGTTTTATCTTTTGGTTCATCAGTACAGTTAAAGGCAAGAACACTTGGGGGAAATGGCAAGATTTCGAGTGTGTTCGTGAAGGATGACTGTTGCTGTTTCTAACAAATGTTCTGCGGAATACTGTGGCTGGCGCTCCGCCAGCCTTACTCCTCTCCGGACTGCGGTTTTCTGTTTCCAACATTCTTGCCGTCGCAGTCAAACGTCTCTGGTCCTCATTTTGATCCCTACTGGAAGCTATGGGAACGGGACCCTGAGCTTGGAGTAACGCACGATGTGAGGTGGAAGCAGCTGTCTCCAGAAACCGAGTGTTGCTAGGACGGGACCCGGAGCGGGTGCTGTCCCGACGGAGGATGGCGGCGCGGTGGAGAGGGTGCTAGGATTACAGGCTTGCACTTCTTTTTTTTTTTTTTTTGCTTTGCTCTCCTATTTTTTTTTTCCTCTATTTTATGACCCATTTGGGATTCTAAGCCGGGTGTGGTGGCGCACGCCTGTAATCCCAGCACTTGGGAGGCTGAGGCAGGAGGATCAGTGTGAGTTCGAGACCAGCCTGGGCTACAAAAGGGAGCCCAAGGCCAGCCTGAACTACATAGTGAGACCCTGTCTCAAAAAGACATTTGGAATGATAAAAGTCCTGTGACTGGGGCTGGAGAGATGTCTCAGTGGTCTAAAGCGCCTGCTTAGGAAAGCTTAGGTGGCGGCAGGGACCGCAGTTCGATCCCCGGCACCACATGCTGTGCCAGCCCCGCCCCCAGGGCAGGCTGAGCCAGTCATAATAAAAAATAAATAAATAAAGTTTACACATAAAAAAAAAAGTCCTGTGTTAAAAACACTATGAGGGTTCCCACAGAAGTTTAAAATATCAGTGCTAGCCAAGTATGGTGGCACATGCTTGTAACCGCAGCACTGGGGAAGCAGGAGGATACTTGTGAATTTGACACCAACCTGGGCTGCAAAGGGAGCTCAAGGCCAGCCTGAACTGCATAGCGAGACCCTGTCTCAAAAAGACAGTCAATCAAAGATGTCAGTGCTGTTCCTGTGATCAGTAGTGTTATCCAAGTGATAAATCAACACACTGAATTATGGGCGTTTTTGTCTGATCTGCATTAACCTAAATGTAAATTTTCATGTAATAGGCTTGTTTGATTTCATGTGCAGAATATTTGTGTATATTTATAGCCATGTTTGCCTTTCGTTTTCTGTTGGATACATACCAAAAGGTAAAATGGCTGATTCCTATGGTAACTAACATTTTGGGTGCGCATCCTGGGATTGAATCTGGGGCCCTGAACTGCATCCCAGTCCTAAGTATTCTATTCTTTTCTTTATTTTTTTTGGTACTGAGAATCAAACCCAAGTACACCGTACCACTGAACTGGGTCCCAACCCCTCATACTCTTAAAATCTTTGTTTTGAGATGAGGTCTCAATAACTTGCCCAAGTGGGGCTCAAATTCAGTATCCTCCTGCCTCAGCCTCCCCAGTGCTGGACTACAGGCCTGTGTCACCGTGTTCCACTAAGTGTGCCTTTTAAACAGAAAGTACTTTAATTATGGTAATTTGTTGAGAATTTAAAAGTCTACATTGAAGCAGGCATAATTACTGCTTTTAACACTGTGAATGCCTGTTGACTTCTTTTCTTTGAGACAGGGTGTCATCCAAGATGGATGACATCTTGGTGTCCTCCAAGCCGGCCTTGAACTCACCATGTAGCCCAGGCTGACCGCAAACCCCCACAATGATCCTCCTGACTCAGCCTCCTGAGTGCTGGGATCACAGGTGTGCACCACCATGCCGGGCTGCTGACTCATCTTTTTATAGCACCTGTTGGAGAGGCCTCAGAGTGAAATGAATGCAAGGTGACTTGTGTAAAATATATATTAATAAGAATATATAAAGGTAAATTGATTGAGACTCATGGGAAAAAACCTACCGAGATCAATAGTTTAGGACAAGACAACTGCACTTTGAAAATCTTCGGGAGCGCGGCCCCGCGGTTGAGCCTGACGGTGACTGCTTTGTGGTCCTGGCTGCTACATTCTTCCGAGAGGTGGTGATAGTGCCCTGCCAGGCGGGCGTAGAAGACGACCAGGAGGAGGAAGGAGGGAGATGCCTGAGGATCTGGGGTTGCGACAGCAGCTGGCGTGGAAGAGGGAGATGCGACTTCTTCGGAGATGAAAACATCTCTGCAAGTTTCTCTGCTGGCAAAATACCCCTGCTCCCAGTTTATAATTGCTATAGGAAATAATGCTGCCGCATTATTTTTGTCGTCCTTCGCTAGGAACTCGGGAGTCTGGGAGGAAGTGGGTTATGCCAAACTCTGGAATGAGTGGTGCAGAACCACGGATGCTCTGCAATTTCCCCCCTCCCCCAGGCTTCAGGTGTTTGTTATCATCTCAAATCAGACCCTTCGGTTCCCCTCTGTCACTGCGGTTATGTTGCAGCGTCGGTAGCTGGAAAAGGTTTTTGGCTGTCCTGTCCCAAGAACATGCAGGTAACTGTTCTCACGTATCGACATGTCACCGACTGTAAAACCTCCGAATCTACGGGCTGCCTCCCTTCTCCTTTTCCGAAAGGCACAAAAACACGGAACTTCCAAGACCCTGGGTGTTGCTCCCTTCTGGAACAGCCGGGTCGCGTGCCCGGCCTTCCTGCAGCAGTGCCCAGTCACTGTCGGCCGTGGCGGCTCCCCGCGAGCCTGTGCCTGTGCTACACTGATGAGCTGAAGCTGGACCTCCTGACGGTAGAGGCCTTAGCGTCTGTGCTTCCTGCTGGCTCAGAACATTGCCCAGAGCACAGAGCTTCTGAAAAAGCTATGACAGCAAATGAGACGGAGAATAACATTTATACATGAGCCCAGAACGGTCGTCCTAACGCCCGGCAGCGTCCACTTGCTGAGGGGTGCAGCAAACACTGCTTTGTAGGTTACTCGGGAGGCTTTATATCATAGGGGGAGTGTCTTAGTTACTCTTCTTTCGTTGCTGGGACAAATACCCAACACCCAAAAGGAAGGGAGGAAAGGTTTATTTAGCTCACAGTTTCTGGAGGTTTCAGTCCGTACACGGCTGGATCCAAGGCAGAGAGGCACATGGCAGAGTGCAGCAGTACATGGCAGTGGGACAACCACAATGGCGACAGAAGCAGCGGATCAATCAGGGCAGCAGAGCAACAGCTTAAGTCTGTCTCTCTGTCTCTTTATATTACATTCAGACTCTCCACCTCAGCCTATTTGCCTTAGGCCACACCCATAATCCCAGAAGGACTCAGACCCATAATCCCCTCAGTACTAAAACATATAATCCCAGGGATCATGTGTCAAGCCTCAAACTCTAAGGAGTCCCCACCCCATGATTGCATGAGGCTTTGGGGGAACAACTAGACATAAACCATAGCAGGAAGAAAACAAACAAACAAAAATTCTGTCCAGCCAGGCATGGTGGCACATGCCTGTAATCCCAGCACTTGGGAGGCTGAGGCAGGAGGATCAGCGTGAGTTTGAGACCAGCCTGGCCTAAACTGCAGGGTGAGACCTTGTCCCTTGTCTCAAAAAGACCAAAAAGAAAAAAATTGTGTCAAAAAAAAAAAAATCTTAGGGAGAGAAGTCAAAAAAGAAGACTAATGTTTTTATAAACATTGAATCAAAAAAAATTTAGGGCCTCCGCCTCCACCCGCACGGAGCAGTGGGACTCGGGCCGCCCTGGGAAAGGGCCGCTCTGGGCCACAGCGTGAGGGCAGCGAGGGACAAAGGGGATTCGGCACCGGGCGGAGCCGGCGACAGCGACCATGATCGCGTTGTCCAACAAGCTGCTGGACTGCTTCAAGGCCCTGTTCTGGAAGGAGGAGCTGGAGCTCACGCTGGCCGGGCTGCAGTACTCGGGCAAGACCACCTTTGTCAAAGTGATCGCATCAGGACAGTTCAATGAGGACATGATCCCCACGGTGGGCTTCAACGTGCGCAAAATCACCAGAGGGAATGTGACCATCAAGCTCTGGGACATTAGGGGACAACCCCAATTCCGCAGCATGTGGGAACGCTATGGCCGAGGAGTACGCGCCACTGTGTACATGGTGGACGCTGCTGACCAGGAGAAGATCGAGGCCCCCAAGAATGAGCTGCACAACCTGCCCGACAAGCCTCAGCTGCAGGGCATCCAGGTCTTAGTCCTGGGTAACAAACGAGACCTCCCTGGAGCTCTGGATGAGGAGCTGATTGAGAAAATGAATCTCTGCCGTCCAGGACCGAGAGAGCTGCTGCTACTCCATCTCCTGCAAAGAGGACAACATTAACATCACCCTGCAGTGGCTTATTCAGCACTCAAAGTCACGGAGAAGCTGAGACGGCGGCCCTTCTCCCTCACACTGGGACTGTGGTCCTGGAAACCTGAAGCAGAGCTCCCCACCCATCCCTTGGTCCCCCTAAGTGCACCCCTCCTCACTCAGCGACGGGAAGGCCCTCTGGGGCTCCCAGAGCCCCTTTCTGCTGAGGTTTGAACTCCTGTTTTTATTGTAAAATAAGTCACCCCCACATCTGGGCCTCCAGCCTCTCCCCTGCCCCTCGGTCTGGGGGGTCCCCTCACCCAGCCCGCTTCCCTCCCCTCTTGATAGCCCCGTCTCCTACCCATGCCCCCTCACTTCCGCCTCCTCCCTTTTCAACGCTCTGTTATTGTCCTGTGTGTACAGTATATATATATATATATATATATATATATATATATATATATATACATATATATGTATATATAATTTTTTAAATTTAAGCAAAGACTAAAATCAACCATTTGATGCTTCAGGGACCATTCAGGATCTGGGAGGGGGCAGTCTGCAGAGAAGGAAAGATGCAGGGTCGCCTGGAGGCCAGTTCACATCTGGAGGGGTGGAGGCTGGCGCCTGGGGCAGGTACCACGTGGGCACTGGTGCCACCCCCGTCCTGTATTTCTGCCTCCCATTCTGACTTCTCTCTGCACCCCACAGGTGGTGGGAGCCTAGGTAGCCACCTCCTTTCTGCCCCCAGCCTTGGTAGGGCCACCAGGTGCCAGAGAGCACCAGGCCTAGAGACGGGAAGCTGGTGTACATGCCCCAGCACCCTGACACCTGCTCTGGCCCCCAGCTCCTGCCCTCGCCCAGGGCCCCCACCACCATGGCCCACCTCATTTTCTGTTCTCATTTTGCAGAGTTGCACAAGGAGAGAACTCAGCATGGGGGGTTGGTGCTTTGGATTTTATTTTTTGTTTTTATTTGTTCAATTTAATGATTTGTAAAGTGATGTTCCTCTTCCTTTTTTACACTTTTCAGCTCACATTTAACCTCTGTTTGGAAAATGATTCCTTTAACTGTACATTTTTTTCTCCTAATAATAACAATAAATTTCCAATCTTATGTTGAGGGGGGAAATTTTTTAAAGCAGAAAAATGCAAATGTTTTATAACCATTTAATCAGAAAGAAAATAACCAGGGCATAGTGGTCTAGGCTTATAATTCCAGCACTCAGGAGGTTGAGGCAGGAAGACAACAAGTTCAAGGGCAGTCTAGACTACATAGTGAGGTTTTGTCTCAGAAAACAAAAACACTCCAGTTTCGTTTCCAAGTTAGAAAACGAAAGGAAAGAGGCTGAATATTTTGTTTTGATTTTGTTCTTGACACAGTAAATCACACAGCCTGGGCTGCCTTGGCTTCTCAAAGTGCTGGGATTGTTACTGTCTTTTGGGGTCTGGAAGTCTCCTTCTAGAAGTTGATTTCTAGGTCCCTTCTGACCTGAACGAACAATTGGCCAAGACAAGAACAGACTGTAGGTAGGTGTGGTGGCGCACGCCTGTAATCCCAGCACTTGGAGGGCTGCAAGAGGATCAGTGTGAGTTCAAGACCACCCTGGGCTACAAAAGTGAGTTCAAGGCCAGCCTGAACTGCATAGCAAGACCCTGTCTCAAAAAGACAAAAAAAAAAAAAAAGTAGGAAAATAAGTACCCCCTGCAGCTCTGCAGCACCAGGGTGGCCACCATGCATGACAGAACCCAGAGGCAGGCTGGGAGCTCCTGCGCACTCTGGTAATTAACAAGTCAGGCCTACTTCCCCAGGCAGCCTGCAGTGCCCGAACCCCAGGATTCTAAGCCTGCTGTGCCACTGCGCCCCAATCTCTGAATGCTATTCCTAAATTGAACTGGTCAGTGAAGAGATGTTTGTTTGTTTTCATGCTGCTTTTCTAGCTGGAGACCAAGTTTGGGGAGCAGTAAGCTACAGCCCCCAGCCCTTTTTTTGTGTGTGTGTACCAGGAATCGAACTCAAGACCTTGCCCTTGCTAGGCAGGTGCTTGTACCCCTGAGCTCTATCCCTAGGCCCCTTTTTATTTTCTTAGGAGACAGTATTGATAAACTGCCCCAGCTGGTGTCAAACTTGCACTCCTTCTGCCTCTACCTCCCAAGTAGATGAGATTCCAGGTGTGGACGATCAAGCCTGGCTGCATAGCTTTAACTTGCAGTGGCAAGAGTTTAAGTCAGAGTTTAAGCAACTATTTACCAGTAAAAATTGTATAAAATATGCCATATAAAACCACAGAAGGGCTGGGGAAATAACTCAGTTACAGAAGGGCCTGCCTGCAAACATAAGGCCCACCCAGGCATGGTGGCACTCGCCTGTAATCCCAGTACTTGGAAGGCTGAGGCAGGAGGATCAATGTGAGCTTGAGACCAACCTGGGCTGCATAGCAAGACCCTGTCTCAAAAAGACAAAAAAAAAGAAAGAAAGAAGCACAGACAATAAAATCTACTTACACCCTGGAGGGTCATGAGCGCTTCTTGTAATGTCTCATGTTCAGCCAGAGACAGAGAACTAGTTGGGGCACTTAGGGAGCTTTTCTTCCCCAAGGAATTTTGCCTGCACAGTTGTTGGGTGCTGGCCGGCCAGGACTGCAGTCTGTAGACCAGGCCCGTGGGTAAGGCAGACTTCGGTTCTCAGGAGCAATGCTGTCGTCCAAGAACTCTTCATCATATGTTTTCTGCTTCCACTGATCGAATCGGCCCCACTTGGATTTTCTAGAATAATCTCTTGTCCTTAAGTCTACTTACTCATCATGAAATTGGGGAGAAGGGTACTGGAGATTAAATCCATTATCGTATGTTGTCTTGGTTTCGTTTGTTCATTTTTTGAAACAGGGCCTCAAACTTAACGCCTTCTTCTTCAGCCTCCCAGAATGCTGGGATTATAAGCATGCACGCTGGGCTTAACGATGAAATCTTTATCACGTGTATAAAATACCTTCCCAGCCATACAAGGCTTAGCATTTGACTGAATAATAGAAGACTGGAACTTAGGCACACCAATAGTTTCTCAAGTTGAAAATTGATTATGACAGTCGCCTCTGTAGAACCTGAGATCAGTCATTTATGCATGAGATTTGAGTCTTAGAATTTATTTTGAAGGACTCTATTTGAGTTTCTGTCTTCTATCTGTGGGAGAGGGTTAGTCTAAGCTCACCAAGGAGAAAGACCAGTCCTACTTCCCCAGCTGCTAAAACACAACCAAAAGGAACAGCCGTCACCTGGAAGTCCACTCCACCTTGACTGCCTCCTGCCGCACTCACCCGGGTGCCCTTTTGAAGCCTCCCACTCTGGTCCTCAACGCCATCTTCCTTGGCCATAATTTGAACCCTGGAGCTCCCGGATGGTTTCCAAGTGCAGAGAAGGTCCACATCTACCTACACATTCAGGGTTATGCAGCACAGGCCTAGAGCTCTGACACTTTTTTTTGTTTGTTTGTTTGTTTTTCAAGGTCAGCAAGACTTTTATATTTTTCATTTTGAGAAAAGGTCTCACTATGTAGTTCAGCCTATCCATACATTATATAGCCCATACTGGTCTCACACTCATGGCAATCCTCCTGCCTCAGCTAGGATTATAAGCATGCACCACACTGAACTTTAAATCTTAACGAAACAAATGCTCTGCAGGTAACCAGATGAGTAATTAAAAGCAGACACCTAAGAAATCATTACCTCTACCACTGGTTTTAATCCTTCAGCTTGCATCATAATCCCCTGGAAGGCTTAGAAAACACACAGCTACCTTGGAAGCTGCGTCCAGGGCTTCTGTCTCAGGTCAGGAGAGGGCTAGAATTTCTCCTGCACACCAATGTGGTAGACCCAGGACCACAATTTGAGAATCATTGGCTTAGAAGAAGCCAACAGCAGGCAGAGAGATTGGATATAAGGCCACTTCTCCACCAAGACCTTGGTAGAAGAGGGATGGAGTGGAAGGAGAAAAAAAAAAAGTACAGAGATAAAACCTCAGTACTAAAAACAAGTTTATTTTTTGCTCAGAGAAAATCAAACTTGCTGGGAGATGTGTAATTAACCAAAGCCCTAGTCCTTCCTGAAGCAACCAAAGTGACTAAATCTTTGCCAACTTCAAGTGGCTTCTGAAGATATCCTGAATGTGCCTCATCTAACTAGGAAATGGCAGAAAAAAATGGAGCATTGTGCAAGAAACTTGAATGAGGTAGACCTGGGTTCCTACATGCATATTATTCCATTCTCCAAGACTGAGATATTACAAGGCCACATTTTGGGTATGAAGTTCCTGACTGGGCAGCCACCTCTCTACAGTACTTCAAAAGGAAGCAAAACCAGCCCTAAGTAAACCAAAGCTAATATAAAAGGACATGTAGAGATAACTACATGGTCATCTCCGTTAGAACTCAAGTAACCGATTCATTATCTGAGGGGTCA
>PVJA010058398.1:0-10099 GCA_004027025.1 Myocastor coypus
GCTCTTCCGATCTGGCTGGGACAGGAAGTTAGTCGCGGGAACGCAGAGGCGGGGCAGAGGGGCGCAGGGGCTTACCCGTGGCGGGTGCGCAGGCTCAGCTCCCAGCGGTGGGGTTTGGGCTGGGCTGGGACAGGAAGTTAGTTGCGGGAACGCAGAGGCGGGGCAGAGGGGCGCAGGGGCTTACCCGCGGCGGGTGCGCAGGCTCAGCTCCCAGCGGTGGGGTTTCTATGGTAAGCTTCTACTGAGGAATTTGTCAGGACTCTACGACTTGGTTGTGAGGTACATGAAATACTTCCCCATAGAAGATGTAAGCAGCACACTTAAGCTTTATAGTAAGGGTCAATTAGTTTTATTATTAAAAATAGAATTAATAAATAGCTGGGAAGATAGCTTGAGGCTCTAAGCACCTGGCTGGCAAGCATAAGGACCCTGGTTTAATCCCTAGTACCATATGCTATACTGGCCCAGTACAGAGCTGGCCACTGAAATGGGGAATGGTGGTGCACACCTGTAGTCTCTGGAGAAGCTGAGACAGGAAGATCACTATGAGTTCAAGGTATGCAGTGAGACACTGTATCAAATAAATAGATAGATAAATAAGTAAGTATATAAATGAAAGAATAAAACACTTCAAGGTGTGTATCTATGATATTTTGAAATATAAACAGGAAGAGCTAGGATAAATTAGTGGAAGAGGAAAAATATCCCTTGTTTATTTTTTATTTTTATACTAAATGGCATTTTGCATTAAATTATGACCAAAATAACTTAATATTATACATACAACTACCATCGCTAATTTATAAAATCAAGTCTTTTTAGTCTTTTTTTCATGCCAGTTAAAAAGTTTAACACACTTTTTTTGATACAGGGAATCAGAATTTTAGAACACATGGGGAAAAAAAAAAAACCTATGGGAAGTCAGAACAGATAGTCTTTACTTCAACCTGATAAAAGCCATTTATGATAAACCAACAGCTAACATCCTACTAAATGGACAAAAACTGAAACTGCTCTTAAAAATTAAAAACAAGACCAGGATGTTCACTGTGTCCATTCTTGTTCAATACAGTTCTGGAAATATTAGCTAGAGCAATTAGACAAGAGAGAGAAATAAAAGGAATAAGGATTAGAAAACAAGAAGTGAAATTATCAGTATTTGCAGATGACATGATACTCTACACAAAAGACCCCAAAAATCCATCAAAAGACTTGTAGACTTAATAACCAAATTCAGCAGAGTGCTGGAATTACAGATGGGCACTACTGTGTGCAGATTGTATCCAAATTGTTGTGCATTATTAGTAGCAGAAGCAAGCCTTTTCATACTCTATGCTATATACCTGCTGTTTTCTCTAGAATGTTCTTCTACCCCCACTTCTGTTTCACTTAACAACTCCTATTAAGCCTTTCAAACGGTGTTCCAATGTGCTATGTGTGTAATAAAAAAATTAAACCTAGAATCACCATGTACTTCATAAATTCCACTGCTAGATACATTCCCCGAGACTGAAAAACCTATTTGTACACAATAAGTTGTACACAAGTGTACACAATAATCTTATTCATAATAGACAAAAATGGAGAAATAATCCAAATGCCCCCAAAATCAAACTAATGAATAGGTAAATAAAATGTGATAATTCACACAGTGGAATATTAGTTAATCATAAAAAGGAATAGGGGTACCAATTTTTGTTGCAATATGGTTGAGTCCTGAAAACATTATGATACATAGCAGAAGCCAAGTTACAAAAGGCCACATGTTGCATGATACAATTTATATAAAATATCTATAATAAGTAAATCCACAGGGACAGAGAGGAGATTACTGGTTTCCAGGAGCTGGAGGGAGAAGGGAGTGAGGAATGGCTGCTAATGCACAGGGTTTTCTTTTTGGGGTGATGGAATGATCTGGCATTAGCAGTGATGGTAACTATAGTAAAAACTACTGGATTGTATATTTTAAAATTGTGATTTTGTGATACATAAATAAATCTCACAATTTAATTTTAAAAAATAAAAAGACAGAGCTAATGTGGATATTTTCAATAACAGAGTCAATTCAGGCATAAGAATCCACATAATAGGTCTAAGCCCATGTACTGGAGAGGATACGGAAGAATTAGTGTAATATCATAAACAAATTTTATTTTTTTTTTCATTTTGTGTATTTGATATAGGATATCACTAAACAGAACGGATAACTAGTGATTCTCCTGTTTTCACCCTCCCCAGAGCTGGCATTACACATGTGTGCCACCATGCCCAGACTCAGTCACCTACTCAGCATGCCCTGGGGGGACAGAGATGGCACAACATGTGGAACTGGGGATTGAACCCTGGTCTCTGTGATTGCCATAGCAGGTGCTTAGTCCACTGAGTTATCTGGTCAATCCATGAACAAGTTGTTATGATGCATGGGATGAGTATGTAAATTAGAATCTAAACCTGTCTGACTTGCAACCCAACTTTTCGTCCTATTTTTATTTCAGCATTGCAATAAAGTATATACAAAAGAAGTATTGATACTTGCATATGTTACCAGTTTTATACTTTATATATGACACAGATAGTCCTCATTCATGTAACATTTGCAGAAAAGGATGAGGTGCACGTTAGGCATGACTAAAGAAAGATTGCCTAGAATGCTGAGTACAATAGCTGCCAAAATTATGCTGCAAAGGAAGTCAGTGAAGAATCAAGGTGAGGTTGGGGCCCGGCAGGATGGCTCAGTGGTCTAAAGCGCCTGCTTGGGAAAGCTTGGGCGGCTTCAGGGACCGTGGTTCCATCCCCGGCACCACATGCTGTGCCAGCCCTGCCCTCAGGGCAGGCTGAGCCGGCCATAAAAATGAGTGAATAAACAAACAAAGGTTCTGAAACAAGAAAAATAAATAAATAAATAAATAAATAAATAAATAAGGTGAGGTTGATCTCGTGCTCATTTCACAAGTAGCTGATGGTGGGTTCCAAGGTGCTCTTTGACCACAGGTTAATAGTGTGGAAGAAAAGCTGAACACACTACTGGTGTAGAGCAAAACCAAACTAGAACTCTATAGCAACTTGGCATATGACAAAGATCTTCATACTTATCTGCCCAATGTCTTATCAGTCTTTCGGTAAATTCAAACCCAGTACCTGACAGGGGGAAAAATCGTAGTTGGTAACAGATATTGCAAAATTAATGGAATGTCACTACACACTTTACTGAAGTGGTCCTCAATCTTTTTGGCAAAAGGAGCAAGATTAATGGCATACAAAGTTATCACATACTGGGAGGTGGGAGGAGGGCTTCAGAATGTTTCAAATGCATTGTATTTGTTGTGAAGTTTATTGATATTATAACAGTGCAATTTATAATGGAATAATTATACCATTCACCATAATTCAGGACCAATGGGAGCCTTGAACTTGTTTTAGCTGGAAATCAATGGTCTCCCTCTAGGTGTGACTGACTAGAGACAGTCAAACCTGAAATGTATGACTCATGTCCATTCTCCTTTGTAAACTTGATTTGAGTTGCTATACACACAGGTTTACTATTATTTGTTTTTGTGTAAATCTGCAAAAATTTTACTTCTTTTGGTCTCTGTGAAGTCAAACCTCTCTGTTAGTGTGGATGTAGATTTGAAACTGTATCTCAGTGCTATAGCCTCGGCTCCACTGCAGATCATCAATATTTGGTTCTCATAAGGAGCACACAAAACAGAAACTTCCCATGTGCTATTTACAGTAGCACCCATGCTTCTATGAGGACCTGGTGCCATCACTGTTCTGCTAGGATGTGGGGTTTGGGTGGTAAGGTATGGCATAGGGAGAAGCTGCAAATAGACGGTGTTTTGTTCCCTCTATTGCTTCTTGTCTCCCGCTGCTCGACCTGGTTCTTTTTTTTAAGATTTATTTATTTATTTATTGTTTCACAACCTTTGCTTGTTTATTCACTCATTTTTATGGCCGGCTCAGCCGGCCCTGAGGGCAGGGCTGGCGCGGCATGTGGTGCCCGGGATCGAACCACCGTCCCTGAAGCCACCCAAGCTTTCCCAAGCAGGCGCTTTAGACCACTGAGCCATTCTGCCGGGCCCTCGACCTGGTTCTGAACAGCTTATGAGTGAGTCCTTAGAAGTGAGGATACTCACACAGTGAAAAGTTGGGGTAAGGTGGGAAATGTACAATGTGAAAAACAATGTAGACATTACCTGCTATCTTAACATCTGTTTCTGTCCAAAGTGGAAGAGATAAAGCAGCACACTTCCTTTATAGTAAATGCATTTCTTTCAGCTACTTTCCATTAAAATTTCCATATTTATTTATTTTTTTCCTTCTATTTCCTATTGTCCTTAGTTTGGTGCTGCTCATTGAAGCTCTTATTCTTTCAGCACCTGACACAATATAGATTCATGCTGTATAAGGGAAGTAGTTGAACAAGTGCCTTGTCATTATGGGTACTAATCATAATAAATTTCCTTTGCCTATGTCTTCTGAATAAAAGCTCAGGGGACTACAGTCATGTAGATACTTGGGGAAAAAGGACTTTGAATTGACCACTTACATTTCCAAAAAGAAGCTGGAGTGAGAATAATTTGGAAACTGAGACATTCAACTGTGGCAGCCTAAAGAGGCAGGCTGAAAAACTAGAGGCAGTCTTGGGCAGCTAATGCTCAGAAGGCCGGAGAAGACCTTTCATTTCTCAATTATTAGGTTAGAGGGATGCTGTCAATGGAAGACTGCCTGATACAAAGCCAATCTTCAAAAACTTGGAAAAGAGGTTATTTGCTTTAATGACTAATTATGCACAGTGTAACCAAAAATTAATTAAAAGATACACAAAGTGATGGCTAACTTAAAGGAGTAAGATGACTTTAGGGGAACAAAGCACACACGTATATGAAAGAAAGCATTAAAAAGGCTAAAGAGATATCAACAGATAATACATGAACAATTCAGAATGTCAACAGAAACAGAAATTTATCTATCTATCTATCTATCTATCTATCTATCTGTGTGTCTGTCTGTCTGTCTGTCTATCTATCTATCTATTTATTTATTTATTGTATTTTAAGGAAGGGTCTACAGGGCATTTAGGGCCTCGCTACACAGATTGGATTTGTAGTGATCTGCCTGTTTACAGCCTCTCAAGAGCTGGGATTACAGACGCGTGCCACCATTTCTGGTGACAATTGCCATCTCAGTGTGTACCAGGTATGGGACTGGCATGGCAGGTCCACAGAATTTTTTTTTTAAAAGAATAAAAAGTTCTGAAAAAAAAGTTTTAGAGATTAAAATAAGAGGCCTATTTTGAAAAAAAAATGTTAAAGGCGTTAACAAGAGACTTATGCTACAAAAGGCAGGAAAAGTGAAGAAAAGATTATTGAAATATAAAGCAACAAACTTAAAAAGAAATAAAGAAAGGCAAACAAAGACTGGGAACATTTGTAAAGTGACATGGCAAAGACATAGGGAAAGAACCTATCTAAATGCTATTGACCTAAAACTTTTAAACTTTGAGAACTGATATGAATCTAAAAATCAAAAAATGGGCACAGAGAGAAATATAATCGGTTACTGAGAGCCAGCAACACGGCTTCTTCAGGAATTTTTTTTTTTTTTAAAGCATTCTTGGGGCCCGGCAGGATGTCTCAGTGGTCTAAAGCATCTGGTTAGGAAAGCTTAGGCGGCTGCAGGGACGATCCCTACATGCTGTGCTAGCCCCGCCCTCAGGGCAGGCTGAGCCGGCCATAAAAATAAATTAAATAAATAAATAAATAAATAAATAAATAAATACAAAAGTTCTGAAACAATAAAATAAAATAAAATAAAATAAAATAAAATAAAATAAAAAAGCATTCTTGGCCACAGAAGCAAAGCTTGCCACTGCACACCAGAGGCCACGAGATAAAGCAAGCATGGCTACGCAGCTACCCTGGCAGGGAGGCAGAGAAAACTTCTTTGCTGTTCACTCTCAACCAGAGTCCTGACCTGCACCTAGAGAATATCATACAGTCAGAAGCAGCAGTGCCAACATGAGAAACCATTTCCCTAGTGGTCCCCTGGGGTCAGCAGGTGGTCAGTGAGTTACAAAGCTGCCCCAGTGCAGTTCCTTGGAGTAGTAACAGCAGACACGTGTGGCTGCCATTTTATTTCCAAGAGCTTGAAGTTTAAATTCCAGCCCTAGACTACCCAACGGTCACTTCACTGCCTATATCCCATAGAGTTATGAATGAAGAACCATCCAGTCACAGTAGACTACTAGCAGTAGGATATCAATTCTGTTGAGAAGTAGGATCTGCGACCACCCAAAATCCACTGCTTTGATCAAAAAACATGAGTCATAGCCCTACATATGAAGAACTGGAAGCAAGCCTCTACTTTGTGTCTGGTGCCACAGACAGCATTCAACATCAGTAGACAAGAGACTCCTCTTGCCATATGATCAACACACAAGGGGCATCAGTGGTGTGGCCAAGATCAACCTTGAACCCAACAGTAATCCTATTATAGATTGGCGAGGTCATTCAGCAGAGAGTCTGGCTCTGACTTGGATAATAGGGCAGAAAAGAAAATATCAAATATTTTTCTCCTCTTACTCTTCACTTACTAGATTACTTCATTTTCCATTTGCTGTGTCTGTTGTGGAGGGAAAGTGTTTAGGGTTTGACCTTGTCTGGTTTCTTTTGTCTATTCTATTTCTTTCCCTAGCTGTGTTTTGTGAGTTTTTGAAATTTTTCATGTGAATGAATATTGTTTCTAGTCCTTATTTGCCCCAGTATTTTGCTTTCCTTCTCAAATTATCTTTCCTGTCTTCTCCAAATGCCCAAAATTTGAGTGCCCATGTTTTGTCCTTTAGCCTTATTTCAATATATGTTTTTTGTATTTCTCATTCTCTTTTCTCCTCTATCCCTTCTAAATTCGCCTTCCTCAAAAGAAAAAATTACTCTTCCAAAGAAAACTTCTCTGCATAGAAATTACTATATATTCCATTTATATTGGATGTTGTTATAGAAGTATGAAGCCTGAGTTTAAGGTTAGAGATACAAAATCAGAAGTTACCAGCTTGTCAATATTTAGGCTGGGTTTGACCATATTATCATTGCTAGTAATATTACTTTAAGCAGAATTTCATACAATTGTAATCAGTATGAAAATACTGTGAATATCTGGGGTGATAAACATGCTTATAGTGCAGCACCAAAGAGCTACATGCTGACCCAAATAGATAGTAACTTCTAATCCATAATAAAACAAGAATACAGAGTCTTGTGACAGACACACAGACCAAGAGTGAGAAATACTCAGAATACATCATTGAGGAGCAGACATTTCCTAGGAAAGTCTCAAAATCAGAGATAAAGCTATCCAACATAATAAAAATACAATCAAAACTACAAAAATACATTTAAATAAAATTGACAAGATACATAAACAGAATAGGATCCCAGACCTCCAGGTAAACAAGGACAAATTGTGAGAACAATAAGGCATATAAATCAGAAGCCACCGACCTAACTTTTTGAAATTAAAAAAAGCAAAAGTTAAAAAACAAATAACCCAAAAAGATTATAGTGGAAATCAAATCAGAAATAATCTCTCAGGTTAAAGAAAGCAGTGAGATGATGAACACAAATCCAGAGTAGAAACAGATAAAATATAGAGGAGCATAAAATACAGGAGAAAATGATGGAAATTATGAATGGCCAATACAAGAAAAAATGAAAACAAACAAACAAATCCAAATAGATACCTAAGAAATTAAACTTTTCATTTAAAGTGTGCATCGCTTCATAATCTTGCTATAAAGACAGAATACCAGACCTAGAAAACAAGTTCAACTTTAGCTGTTCCAAAAACAAAGATATATTACAAATAGCAAGGGACCATGAAAAAAAACAACTCAAGAGCTGCACTATGATGCTAATCCAAACAAAATAAGATTCACTGAAATCAAGAAATAATTGGGATTCAACACAAACAGCAGGAAAAATCTATTCACAGTAGTAATGTCAGCACACATTCCAAGACTGGGAAAAGAATTTGACATACAGATAAGTAAAGGGTTTAGAATTTCAAGTTACCCTGACCCACTAAATATGCACAAAGACAAACAATAATCAAAGTTTCAGAAAGTCCCCAAAAGAATACAATGTTAAAAAATGTTAAAGCAAAGTAATAAATCACTTACACAGAAGAGCCCATAAGAATTGCTGCAGATGTCTCAACAGAAACCGTTAGAGCAAGGGGCTTGTAGTGAAGTATTTTCTGTCCTGGAAAAAAATCCTCCAAAACAAAATGATATATATTGGAAAACTCTTTTTCAGTGAATCAATGAAGGAATCAGCCACTCCATCATCAAGAGCAGCTGAAGAAATTCTTTACCAGCAAACCAGCACTAGACAGTGTTCTGAAAGATATTCTAGAAACTAAGAGAGAGCAAAGGTGACAAAACAAGAAGAGACAGAAGCCACCAGGCAAGGCTTGCAATTAGAGGGGGAAACAAGAAACTAACCATAGCAAAATATTCTGAGAAGAAAAAATCAATACATATCAATTATAGCCATCAATATAAATGGTCTCAGTTGACTATCAAAATGAAGAGACTGGCAAAGTGAATCAAGAATCAAGTTTCAATAATATGCTATGTTAAGGAAACACATTTAAGCTCACAAGAAAATTCATGTTGAATGTCAAATGATGGAAAAACAATACTCCATGGAACAGGAACTTATGAAAAAGCCGAGGTAGCTATTTTGTTTGCCAATAATGCAAGGTTCAAGTCAACAATGGTCAAAGAGAGAAATAAAATCACTATGTATTTGTTAAGAGAAAACACCAAGAAGAGATAACAAGCATAACGGTCACTGTATATTTATTAAAGGAAAGTATCAAGAAGAGATAATCATAAACACTTATGCACTAATTACAGGTACACCCAGCTATATAAAACAAATATTAATGGTCATGAAAAATCTTTTAGGCACTGACACAATTGTAATGGGGTACCTTTATACCCCAGTGTCAGAAACAAATTAATAATCTAGACAAAAACCAACAAAGAAATATGAGAACTGAGTCAAACCGGTGAATACACTGACTTAGTAGTTGTCTATGGAGTGTTTTAGCCCATGATATCAAAATACATGTTCTCCTCAGCAGCATGTGGAATATTCCAAAAACAGAATGCATACTATCCAATATAACACACCGAAATAAATGCCAATAAATTGAAATTATTTCATGCATATTATGAGATCTTAGTGCAGTGAAATTGGAAATCAATGGCAAACGAAAGCAGAAAGAGTCCATAAACATGTAGAAATTAAGTACGACCGTATTGATTAACCAACATCACAGATGAAATAAACAAATTAAGCAGTATTGACGGTTAAATGACAATGCCATGTTTTTGACGGTTAAATGACAATGCCAGTGCAACACGATGGAGCTTATCATGCATGTTAAACATATTTCTTAAATGAAACTATATGGAAGTGAATATTCACATCAGGAAAGCTAAAGAAGTTCAAATATACATTCTAAAGCTCAATATCAAGTTTCTAGAAATAGGAGCCAGGGAGATAGTTTAGTGGCATAAGTGCTTACCTGGCAAGTGTAAGCTCCTGAGTTTAATCCCTGGCACAAAAAGAAAACAACAAAAAACCAAACCAAACCAAACAAAACAAAACACTAGAAAAACCATCTAGAAACAGAAGAACAAATAATCTTCAAAGCTTATATGAGGGAAGAAATTGTACAGATCAGAGTAGAAATTAACGCAGTTAAGACTGAGAAAACAAAACAAAGAAACAATGAGTCAAAGAATTTGTTCTTTACAGATAAAAAAATTAAACTGATAAAACCTTAGTCAACTTACCAAAAAAGCAAAGACTCAAATTTATATAATTATGAATAAAAGTAAAATAACAATGCATTGTGTAGAAATACTTTGAAAAATTTTGTTTATTTAAGGCACAAAAGAACTTCCTGTTCCAACCCAGACCCAAGCGACACCGCTGGGAGCCGAGCCCGTGCGCCCGCCACGGGTAAGCCCCCTGCGCCCCTCTGCCCCGCCTCTGCGTTCCCGCGACTAACTTCCTGTTCCAGCCCA
>PVJA010058399.1:0-10141 GCA_004027025.1 Myocastor coypus
GGTAGACATATAGAACAATGGAGCAGAATATATAACCTAGAAATAGAGCCACATAATGTACCTAATTAATTGTGACAAAGAAACAATAGCAAGATAAAGGAAGAAAAGTAGGCCTTCTTAATAAATAGTACTGGAGCAGTTAGATATCCATATACCAAAATCAGTATCAAAGAATACCCCTTACTGAGCTGGAGAGATAGCTCAGTAGTCTAAAGTGCCTGCTGAGGCAACCTCAGGGACCACTGTTTGATCCCTGGCACCACATGCTGTGCCAGCCCCACCCCCAGAGCAGGCTGAGCTGGCCATAATATAAATGAGTAGATAGATAGATAGATAGATAGATAGATAGATAGATAGATAGATAGATGCTGTTAGAGAAAAGAATTAGATCACATTGTATGGGAAGTACAGCAGAATCACAGCAGATTTCTCAAATAACAACAACAAAACCATGAAATCAGGAAGAACTTGGAGTGAAGTATTTCAGACCCTGAAAGACAACTTCCAATTCAGATTGATTTACCCTGCAAAGGCATAAAATACTTCCATGACAAAGAAAAACTAAAGAAATCCATGGCCACCAAACCAAACCTTAAAAAAAAAAAGCCCCTTGAAAGAAAACCAAAACCGAAACAGTAAACCTTATGCAAAAATTAACCTAAAAGAAAGCATACATGTAAACAGAAAACAAAACTGAAACTTCTAGATAAAAAAAGAAAAGCTTTTGACACATAGAATTGAGATAAAGGGTTTTGGATTTCAGATGTGGTAGCTTATGTGGTAGTACTCCCAGCCCTTGGGAGACTGAGACAGGAGCATCCTAAGTTTGAGGCCAGCCTAGACTATATAGCAAAACCCATATCAAAGAAGGAAGAAAAAAGGTTTTGGACTTGATACCAAGAGCATGATCCACAAAAGGAAATGATAAACTTATCTCATCAAAATTAAAATCTTTCATTCTGTAAAAGATCCTGTTAAAAGAATAAAAAGACAACCTGTGTCTGATTATATCTGTCTGTTGTTGGGACAAAGTACCTTACAAGTTAATAGAGGAAAGGTCTATTTGGCTCTTGACTTGAGAGGCTTCATTCCATGTTTGACTGGCTCCAAGGCAGAAACGTGGAGGCACAAGGACTTGGCAAGGAAGGCATAGCATTCAGGAAGCAGAGAACAGGGAGAGCTAGAGCAAAGGGAAGGGGCTGGGAGCAGTTCAGCATGCTTCTCCAGGTTACACCTCCAGTGATCTATCTCCTGCAGCCCTCTTTCACCTCCTAAATGGCTATTTTAGAGCCAAACCATCACACTGACAAAGACCTAGTGTCTAGAAGGTACAGAGAACCATGAAAAGCCAAACAACGCACGGCGATACACACCTGTAATCCCAGCACTTGAGTGGTTGGGACAGGAGGATCACCATGAGTTTGAGGTCAGCTTGGGATACATAGTGAGTTGAACACTAGCCTGTTTCAAGATGAAGAAGGAAAAGGAGAAGAAAAAGAAGAAGGGTGGGGGAGAGGAGGAGAGGGAGTTAGAAAGTGGAAAAACAAACAAACAAACAAACTGAATGTAGCACCTGCATGGCAAGCACAAGGTCTGGAGTTCAGTCCCCAGTACTGGAAAAAAAAAAAAAAAAAAGACTGAATGTAAAATGGCAAAGCCAGAAGCAGCACAGAAAGATCCTCTCTGAGTGTCACTATCCAGCCATTGGAATATAGCAAAGTGAAGAAGACAAAAAGGAGGAAAGTGGATCCCCTAGACCCAGGCAGGATCCAAACCATGAATGGAAGACCATCAAGTGTGTAAAGAGAGAAACATCAACAAAGGAGGTAACCAGCAATCTTTTCCCCAAGACAGAGCTCACTGTGTAAGGGAAGTTCAAACCTTTGGATGCACGGTGATTGCTGGACACCCGATAGGCCTCCATGGAGAGATGTAGTGGTGGCAGGAAGCAATGGACATGAAGGACTGCAGTAGCTGGTGGTGAGTGATAAGGGCTCAGGTGTCCTATCCTGCATGAGAGAGTGACTGACTGGGAGCCATTTTGGAGAGAGGCCAACTGAGCTCAGAACTCAGTGGCTTCTGACTCCATCTAGTGTCTCCCAGCTGGGTTCAGGACAAGGAAGGTACACTGACTGCTGCAGGCCAAATGAATCTGATCTGACCCAGAAGGCACAGGCTCATTGAAATTATTCACTGCCCCACCGAAATGCTATTGCTGTTTTTTGTGGGAAAAATCAACATAGAACAAGATTCTATTACCATACATTGTCTACCAGTGACAACAAAGACATACCTGGAAATGGAAGTTTTTCTTTTTTTTTCCCCTCTTTTTTCCTTTTATTCATTTTTATCCTTTTCTCCTTCATTGTTTGACTTTGTCTTTATAAGAGTATAAGCCAGGCGTGGTGGCTTATGCCTGTAATCCCAGCACCAGGGAGGCTGATGCAGGAGGATTGGTGTGAGTTTGAGACCAGCCTGGGCTACAAAAGTGAGCTCAAGGCCAGCCTCAACTGCATAGCAAGACCCTGTCTCAAAAAGACAAAAAAAAAAAAAAAAAAAAAAAAGTATAAACATAATTTCTAGCCTCTTTGTGGTTGTGGTTCTATTCTGTTTATCTTTTTAGCTGTTCCTTCTCTCTTTCCTTCCAGTCAAAATTAGGTTTAGATAAAGTCATGAGCATAGGACCCATGTAATAGAATTCATACCCTTAAAGAGACACTAGCAGAGAGAGAGAGAGAGAGAGAGAGAGAGAGAGAGAGAGAAAGAGAGAGAGAGAGAGAGAGAGAGACAGACAGACAGACAGACAGAGACAGACAGAGACAGAGAGACAGGGAGAGAGAGACTAGCAAGCTAGTTCCTGCATTGCTTTGCTTTGCCTCACTTGTTCTTTTTCTTTCCTTTCCCTTCTTTCTGAGGGTCAAAGGGAAACCAAAGCCAGCTGTGTGTTAGCCAGGAAGAGCGTTTGAACAAAACTTCCTCATGATGCCACTCCAACATCAGACTTCTAAATTATAGAATTGTAGCCGGGCGTGGTGGCGCACGCCTGTAATCCCAGCACTCGGGAGGCTGAGGCAGGAGAATGGGTGAGAGTTTGAGACCAGCCTGGGCTACAAAACTGAGCTCAAGGCCAGCCTGAACATTTGTGAAATAACAGTTACAGGGATGAAGAATGTAGTAATAGTGGCCAGAATAGAGAAGGGACAGGAAAATAGTGGTTGTAACTTATAAAGGGTGGACTGAAGGAAATTTGTGGTCGTGGTACCATTGAGTATCTTGATTATGGTAGTAGTTGCACAGTGAAACCCTGTCTCTAAAAGACAAAAAAAAAAAAAAAAAATCTAGAACTGTGAGAAAATACTTTCTGTTGTTCAAACTATATAGTGGTGTTTTTTTAATGACTAATGTATTTATGTTTACCCGAACCTGTTAATGTTTATAGCAACTTTGTAATATCTAAAGCTCAGAAACAAATCTGATACCATCAGTGTATAAGTAGTAAAACAGTGTTAGGTCCATGTAGAATATTGTTTAGGAATTAAAAATAAAAATAAATGAATGACCTATTGATGCATTTAACTGGTTGCGTGAATTTAACAACATTGTGTTGAATGAAAAGCCAAACTTAAAGGCATACACATGTATGATTCCAATTACATAACATTTGTGAAATAACAGTTACAGGGATGAAGAATGTAGTAATAGTGGCCAGAATAGAGAAGGGGCAGGAAAATAGTGGTTGTAACTTATAAAGGGTGGACTGAAGGAAATTTGTGGTCGTGATATCATTGAGTATCTTGATTATGGTAGTAGTTGCACAGTTACATGTGGAGCAAAACTGCAGAGAGCTACATACAAATAAGGAACTGTATATCTGGTAAAATTGTAGTAACTTTTTAATTGTCAGTGACCTGATTTTAATGTGTACACTGTCAGGGAACCATACGGATTTTTTTCCCCTTGCATCTAAAATCACTTTCTAGGGGCGCAGCAGGATGGCTCAGTGGTGTAAAGCGCCTGCTTAGGAAAGCTTAGGCAGCTGCAGGGACCACGGTTTGATCCCCGGCACCAGCTCTGCCCTCAGGGCGGGCTGAGCAAATAAACAAAGGTTCTGAAACAAGAAAGAAAAAAATAAAATAAAATACAAAAATAAAAATAAAAACATTTTCCAGAAATGGTGCTTTCCAGAGATGTATACTAAATAGATATCTAGATGAAGTATCCTAATTTAAGACTTTTAACAGGTAGGGGTAGAATAAGGGCCCTTCCACTAAGGATGTGTGAGGTCATAGCCCCAGTAACAAAAGTGCATAAGACCTCTCTGTGAATTTTCTTTTTCTTCCTGCCTTCCACTCTTCTTCTGCCTTTTCTTCCTCCTCCTCCTCTTCCTGCCTTCTCTTCTTCCTCTGTGCTTGTGATAAGAGCCAGTGTATTGTGCATGCTAGGCAAATACTCTACTACTGAGCCACGCACAGCTCCTAGTCTTCTCAAGTAGGGGAGTAAGCATTCCATTTCACCAAACTGGTTTAATGTGTCAGTACTTGTAGGATTTGTTATATTGTAGTGTAAGCAAATTTCAGTCATTTAATAAATATACACTGTATCTGATCATTTTCTAGTTGATAAAGGGAAAGGGTGTGCTGGAAAGGGGTATGAGGAGGTATTTGGGAAGTGGGGAAGCAAGAGTTAAGCTTTGGAGGCTACAAATAGCAGAGATGAGGTTTGGTTTGTTTTTTTGCTAACAGTGCCTCACATGATTTATTACTGTTTTGGCTAACTTTGAAAAATACTGTTGCCTGCTTTATTAAGGGATTTGTATTTATGAAAATTAATTAATCCAAAATAAATCCACTTAGATCTGCTTAATAGCCTGCTTGGTGGCACAGTCTTGTAATCCCAGCACTTGGGAACCTTGAGGCAGGAGAATTGTGAGTTTGAGGCCAACCTGGGCTACACAGCAAGACTCTGAAAAACAAAACAAGTCAAACGGATTAATGTAAAAAGTGGACCATAGCTATATCTACAAAATAAATGTAAAAGCCATTATATGGTGTAGACTTCCCTCTCCATAGGTGATAGAAATTAGACAAAGTGACTTAAAATGTCTTTTTATATAACAAATATTTTTATTAATTTTGCATTTAAAAAAGTAAAAAGTAAAAAGAAATCTAATGATTTTAAGATGAGCAATGTAATTTAGCATGAGATTTAAACTGTGTGCGTTGATTTGTATCAAACTCTTTTGTCTTTCTATATTTCCTCATTTGTTTGGTGAGGTGATATTGATGATTTTTCTAAACCTCCCTAACAGTTTTTCTTACCTCTCTAATAATAATTCTTTATTTATTTATTTTTTTTTTTTTGGCTTTTTGAGACAGGGTCTCACTATGCAGTTCAGGCTGGCTTTGAGCTCACTTTTGTAGCCCAGGCTGGTCTCGAACTCGCAACGATCCTCCTGCCTCAGCCTCCCAAGTGCTGGGATTACAGGCGTGAGCCACCACGCCCGGCGTCTAATAATAATTCTAAGAAAATTAATTGACCATTGAAAGAAAAATGTTTTTACTCCTTCATTAAATGCTGTGATATCCAAAAATTATAGGTATTTTCATATATATATAAGAAATACATTATGGCTTTCTAAGTTGGACTCTTGCCTCTAAGAACTTATTGAATTCCTATTAATGAAATGGACAATGCTCTTACCAAGTTTATTATCTGTATCTCTTTGGTATATGTTTCAGGTTATCTTGGGGGAATCAAAATTTTGGGTTGTTACTGAGAGCTGTTAACCTTCCCCTTTATAAGAATTCTAAGCATTTGTACTAGCTTTTTAAAAATCTTGTCATATGAAGTATAGAAAATTTTATTATTGCATGTGATAATAAGTGACAGCTGGAACTACAAAGTTATATACTTTTGTAACAATGTATGTAGGTGAATATGTCTGTAGGAAAAATATTCTTTTAATATTTTTATCAATAGTTTACTTGATGAAAAGGACCAGAAGGAAAAATAAAATGAAGATGCCAATGGATATTATGTATATTTATTTTATTTATTATTATTATTTTTTTTTTAATTCTTGTTTCAGAACCTTTGCTTATTTACTCATTTTTATGGCCGGCTCAGCCCGCCCCGAAGGCAGGGCTGGCGCAGCATGTGGTGCTGGGGATCGAACCGCGGTCCCTGAAGCCGCCCAAGCTTCCCCAAGCAGGCGCTTTAGACCACTGAGCCATCTCGCCGGGCCCCAATGTATATTTATTAACAAGGGGCACATACGGATTTTTTTCCCTTGCATCTAAAAGCACTTTCCAGAAATGGTGCTTTCCAGAGATGTATACTAGATAGATATCTAGGTGAGGTATCCTAATGTAAGACTTTTAGCAGGTAGGGGTAGAATAAGATTAAACACTAGGGCCCCTCCACTAAGGATGTTGTGAGGTCATAGCCCCAGCAAGAACCTCCTTCACCTGTAGGTGCTGAGAGGGTTGAAAGCTAGAAGTTGTCCTAATTCATAATTTAAGATTGTGTTACTAACTCTAATGTGTTAGCAAACATGTTTCCTTTTATTAAAATAAAAAAAGGCATTTGAATTTCAAATGACTTTGATGTTAAGTGGTTCAAAAATAAACTTTAAAACTCCTTAAATGAAGGATGATGGAACTACTCTCAGATGGTTTTAGTCATTTCTCCATTGTGGGACAAAATGTGCAACACCCACAACTTAAAGCAGAAGAGGTTAGTTTTAGCTTACTGGTTTTAGTCCATGGTTGACTGGCTGAATGACAGACAGGATGGTAGAGTAGTATGGTTGGGAACACTGCTCAACCCATGGCAGCCAGGAAACAAAGAAAGAAAGAGCAGGGGACAAGAACCAAACCAGGATCTATTTCTAATAGCATTTTTTTTTTTTTTGAGACAGGGTCTCGCTATGCAGTTCAGGCTAGACTTGAGCTCACTTTTGTAGCCCAGGCTGGTCGTAAACTTGCACCAATCCTCCTGCCTCAGCCTCCCAAGTACTAGGACTACAGACGTGTGCCACCACGCCCAGCTTCTAATAGCACTTTAGTTATGAAAATCCTTAGTGGAAGAATCTACAAATGAGTCCAACACCCTCATGATCCAATCACCTTCCAAACACGTGAGATTTTGGGGACCATTTTAGACCATAACACAGATCAAGCTGGGTGTGGTGAGGCATACCTGTAACACCAGCACTTGGGAGGCTTAGGCAGGATTTCCATGACTTTGAGGTCAGCCTGGGCTATAAAATGAGTTCAAGGCCAACCTGAATTGCATAGTAAAACCCTGTCTCAAAAAGGCCCCAAATACACACACACACACACACACACACACACACACACACACACACACACGTTCTTGAGGGCTGGGATGTAACGCAATAGCAGAATTCCCCTGGGTTTGATACTAAATACTGCAAAACAAACCAACAAACCAACTGTTATGGTTTATGTCTAGTTGTTCCCCCAAAGCCTTATGCAGTCATGGGGCAGGACTTCTATAGATTGAGACTTGACTCATGAGTCACTGGGATTATGTGATTTAGTACTGATCTAGAGTTTGAGACTTGATCCATGATCCCTGGGATTATGTGTTTTAAGTACTTCTGGGATTGTGAGTGTAGCCTAAGTGGGACAGGCTAAAGCAGAGAGCCTCAATGTAACATAAAGAGAGACAGAGAGACAGACTGAAGCTGTTGCTGTTGCCCTGCTGTCCTGGTTGGTCAAGTTGCCTCTGTCACCATTATGGCTGTTCTGCTGCCATGAACTGGATGCTCTCTGCCCTGTTCCACTCAGCCTTGGGCCAGCTGAATATGGACTGAAACCTCCAGTAACTATGAGCTAAATAAACCTTTCCTTCCTTCATTTTGAGTGTTAGGTATTTGTCCCAGCATTGAGGAAAAAGTAACTAACACACCAACAAACAAATAAACCTCTTTCCTTTGTGAAGAATACCAGCTTCAGATATTTTGTTACTGCAACAAAAAATTTACAAATACAATAAATTTCATAGTTAAAAAGTCACACCAAAAAAATTCACACCTTGATCTGCGTTATGGTCTAAAATGGTCCCCACAATCCCATGTTTTGAAGGTGTTTGGATCACGAGGGTGTTGAACTCATTTGTAAATTCTTCCACTAAGAACAACCTCTGTTGTAGGCTGAGTCACAGTGTACCAGATGGCATCTTAGTGGACTATGTGCAAGAGTGAGATCAGGTGTCAAGACGGGAAGCCCGAGAATAGGAAGAGACCATGAGAACTCATTCCAGGACACCAGCATCAGTCCTTTCGGAGGGCATTGCCTGCAGTGACCTAATCTCCTTTCACTGGGCAGAAGTTCCGTATGAAGCCTCCTTGATTAGGATGTTAATTCCATTCATGAGGTAGGAGCCTTCATAACTTACTGACCTCTTAAACATCCCACTTCCTAATACTGTACTTTAGAGTTTAAGTTTGAGAAATGGGTTTTGGAAGAAACAGAAACATTCAAACCATAGCAATCAGTGTATGAGAGTTTTAGTTGTTTCAATAATTGTTGTTTTGTATCATCTTCATTTTAGGTGTCTTGATGGATGCAGAGTGATATTGCATTGTGGTTTTAATTTTCCTTTTCCAGCTGACTAGTGAAATTAAGCATCTTTTTAGGGTTATTTTTCCATTGTCTTATATTCTTTTATAAAAACCTTATAGGTTCAGATATTTGTTAATATTTTTGGAGCATCTCTATTTTTCTTACTGACATAGGAGTTTTCTGCACAGTTTCTATATAAGTCACTTGTCAGTTATACTATTTTTGTATCTTTTTCCACTTTTGGAGATTGTAATTTTGAATATTGCCTTTTTTGATTAAAAAAATTCTAAATGTGATAATTTTTAACTTGAACACAGCATTTTTGTGGTTGTGTCTGGGTAGGCTATGGAGATATGACCTTGGGACTTCGGGTACCATTTTTGGTACCTCCTCTGTAGTGCTGTTTTCTTGCTTTGTTTCCCAGCCACCATAAACTAAGTAGCTTTGCTCCACCACACTCTTTTGCCATGATATTTCTGTCATAAAGCCAGATGACTGGGGCCCGGCAGGATGGCTCAGTGGTCTAAAGCGCTTGCTTGGGGGTGGCTGCAGGGACCGCGGTTCAATCCCCGGCACCACATGCCGCGCCAGCCTTGCCATCAGGGCAGGGAAGACCATGAAAATAAATAAATAAACAAAAGCTGTGAAACAAGAAAAAAAAAAAAATTAAAAAAAAAAAAAAAAAAAAAAAAAAAAAAAAAAAAAAAAAAAAAAAAAAAAAAAAAAAAAAAAAAAAAAAAAAAAAAAAAAAAAAAAAAAAAAAAAAAAAAAAAAAAAAAAGCCAAATGACCATGGACGGACCCTCTGTAGCCAGTAGCCAAATTAAACCTCCCCTTTAAGTTATAGTGTCAGATATCTGTCCAGTAGTGAAAAAAATAGTATACATAATATAATCAAACATAGGTTTTTAAAAATTTTGTGAAGACTTCATATATAAATGGATGTATATTGAACATATACTCATTAGTGAAATAAACCAGACCTATATGTGTAAATATCGTATAGTCTCCCTAATATAAGAACTTTAAAGAAGAAAACAAGAACTTAAGAGCATAACACAGCTGAATGTGTTATGGACTAAACAACAAAGCGACTGGAAGCAGATAAAGCCGAAAACATATCAATAGCAAAACCATACACTGATGTACACAGGATGAATCAGATATTGGTCTTAAGAACCTTCAAGGGGTTCAGCATATTGACTATAGCACAATGTAACGCTAAAATTATGTTTGGAATACATGTCACTCTTGTCTTTTTGATAGGTACTGCTCCTTGTGTAAACTCAGTTACTGTCATTCTCTCAAGAGTAGTACCTGAAAATAAGAGACTGGGCCAAATACCATATTCTTGAAAGGGTACAATTTTGTATTTCCTTGAATTTCCAAATATCTGTGTCAAAATTGTGTAACTGCTTATATCACATTGTATGGAAAGTTATTAGAATAGCAATGATGGTCAGAAAATATAATTTCCAAGCTAAGTCAAAGATATTTGATACTCAGAAAGCCAGTGATGATAAGCCCAGTACCTATGTTATAGAGTAATAG
>PVJA010058400.1:0-10096 GCA_004027025.1 Myocastor coypus
AAGTGTAAATGTTTGGATCTGGAATACTCTGATTGTAGGAGCAAGACTTCAACATAAAGTATGACAGAAAAGAAAGCTACATTTCTACTGAAAGTTTTTTAAATGACTCAGTTATTTGTATTGTTCTACACTCACAACTCTATCATAACAGGCAATTTTATAGAATTTAGAATTTCACAGTAAATACTTACAAGTATATGCAGTTCTGATGTAGTAGTTTCCAGGTCATTGACTCTACAGTATGGTGCATGTAATCAAAGAGCAAAGTGTGAAACTGGATGAAGATCCTTGGTGTGCTGTGGGAACATTATTAGCATATAATAAGAGATAGGGAGGTTATTTGTGTAGTAGACCTGCAGTTCTAAGAAAAACAATTGAAATAAATAAGGTATTAGGTATTGGGAATGCTGTCACAGGAATGAAGCAACTGTAATATTATGACAACATGAATCAGAACTAGATAGATAATAAAAAGTACATGAAATGAACATAGCAAACTAAACATTAAGGTTGTTATAAGATAAAGTATGTTTTCTAGATATAATGCAGGATTCCCTACTAAATCTGAATTCAAAATTTGAAAACAAATATTTTAATAAAATAATGCCCTAAATATTGCATTGAACATATATAAATTATTTTCTCATTTATTGAAAGATCAAATTTAATTGCACAACTAGATTTTTTCTTGTCTTTTTGAGACAGGGTCTCGCTATGTAGTTCAGGCTGGCCTTGGGCTCACTTTTGTGGCCCAGGCTGGTCTCAAACTCTCACCAATCCTCCTGCTTCAGCATCCCAAGTGCTGGGATTACAGGCATGCGCCAGCACTTCCGGCTCACAACTAGATTTTTGCCTTACTAAATTTTACAACACTTTTTATAGAATAAAAGATCCCAGTTGCTTCTGTTCTCTTAACCTATGACATTCAATTAATCTTTCTTTCAGATCAAAGAATTGACCTAACACTGTAGCAAACAGAAGAATATGAGGGATGCTATCTAAATGAGATATGCTGCATATTGATTTCTACAGGCTAACTTACAAAAAATATTCTAGGAACAAAGTCAGTATAATATGTATTTCACATAGTCTATAGATAATGACAAAATTATGTGGTACACTTGAGAATAAGAAATGGAAAAAACTATGTTTAAAAAGTATAATTAAATATATAGTCATCTTGCAGCTTTCAATAGTTGAGAAGGACTTGAAAAAGTGTATATTAATTCTTCTAATATTTTAAGGAGGTTATTTTTTCAAATTGAGGCATTGAAGAAGACTGGGACTGATCGCTGCAATCTGAGCCTGAGCCTACACATTTACACTATCAGGTAGTGGGTATGTTAAAAAGATGAAGTATTCCATGAAGAACAGCAGTTAAACATATTCATTTCTGATACAATACTTTAAAAATATGTGACAAGGAGAAAACCTCACAGAAGATAAATTTACAGTCAGAAGAACAGTAATCAAGAAAATTCTGTCAAAGAATAAAAATTTGCTTTTTTTTAAGAAACATCAATTAGGGCTGGCAAGATGACTCAGCAGACTAAGTGCGTGCTAAGACAAGCACGGGGCCCAGGGTTCCATCCCCAGCACTATATGCCATGCTGCTCGTGCCCTGGGCATGCAAAGTCCATTGAAACCAGGCATGGTGGCACAAGCCTGTAATTCCAGCCTTGAGGAGGCTGAAAATTGAAGGATCACTGTTTAAGTTACTCTCCTCTCATTGCTGGGACAAATACCTGATAGCCAACATGACCTTAACCCAACACGAAGGCAGAAAACATTTATTAACAGTTACTGGAGGTTTCCGTCCATACTCGGCTGGCTCCAAGGCAGAATGGCACATGACAGAGAGCAGCAGCTCACAGCAGCAGAACAGCAACAAGGGCAACAGAGAGTCTGTCTCCTTTGTATTACATTCTGGCTTTCCACCTCAAGATGGGTGTAACATTCACACCCATAATCTTAGTAGTACTAAAAGCCATAATCCCAGCCTTCGATCAGCCATAATCCCAGTGGATCATGAGTTAATCTCAAACTCTGAAAGTCCCTACACCATGACTACATGAGGTTTTCTGGGAACAACTAGACACAAGCCATAACAATCACTATGAATCTGAGCTGTCTTGTGAGACCCTGTACCAAATACATAAAAAAATAAAAGAAAATTAAATTACCACCAGCACTCACCATGTATTTGATCATATCATATAAATATACTCACAAAAGAGGATTTCCATAAGTGCTTCAAAGAATAGCCAGAACAATGAGAAGAATATGTTTCAAGTGAGAGGGAGTATTTGGGGGAAGATTAACGTTAATGTGTATTTTATTGTAATATTTTCAGTTAAATGTTATTAAAAGAAAACATTAAATATTTTAGTGCTTAAATATGGAAATATTGCAGCAAAAATAGAAACTCTGCTCTTTTCTAGTACTCTTATTCCATCTACTTAACAGGTGAGGAATAATGTTTTCTTCACATAATGACTGTGGAAAAGAACACATCCACTTCAACAAAGTCACTGTGTTGTGCTCATATACCTGGATTGGAAAGAGTAACCATTGTTATTCATCTCTACAGTGGCACAAAGCGCTGCCTCTGCTTTCCACAAATTTAAGGGTAGAATATATAGAGGTAGATGTCAACAAGTAATATTATTTGCACACTAAAAGGTAGAGTTATGAATCATAGCTTGGTATCATAATATTAACTTATGTATATCTTTTGTCCATGTGTCTTTTGTGTGTGTCTGTGTGTGTGTGTGTGCATGTGTGTATGTGAGTGGGAGTATGTGTGTATTTAATACAGGGTGTACAGGGTCTTACTGCACTAATTGGACATGTAGTAGTTCTCCTGTTTACTGCTGCCTAAGCGCTGGGAATTACAGGCAGCTGCCACCACGTCCAACCTCAGTCAACTTCTCAGCGCACCCAGGGGATGTGGCCTACTCTGCACCAGGGGTCGCACCTAAGCAGGTACTTTAATTTGCTGAGCTATCTGTTCGGCTCTATCCATTTTTCAAATAATATTGAACTTGGGTACAGTGGCATTAAATGTTATTTGCTATATCCAGGAAGCATAATATAAAATTATATAAAAACTGTATTTCTGTGTAGGTCTACCCATACATGCAAGTGATTCTCACAAATTGTTTGTCATTTTCCCCTTTCACCACCCATAACCTTCATATTTCTGTTAGCCTAGAGGACATAAGGCATGGAAGAATTCGCAGACAAGTGTTATTTTTGAGATGCACTAAGCCAGGTACAGCTTTGCATCTTTCACAAAATCAAAATTAATTTGCAAGTAGATTATCCCCAGGTGTTTCTGATTCTCTTTGGCTTTTCTGTGCAAAAAGATTTTTCAATAAAATGATGCTATTAAAATTGCAATATTGTGAATAGCTTGGCACAATTGTTTATGGCACAAACACTGTTAAGATAACATTAGAAATGTAATGAATATTTGGTAGTTAGAAAAATAAGAAAAATACATTTTTCAGTGAGTTAGATTTTCCTTCTTAACCACACATTGTAGTGAGCCCTAGAGGTTTCACACATGATGCTAAGGACTTGCAAACTTGTAGCAGTGAGCAAAATTGTGAAAGGAAAACAAAATGTAGTAAGAACATTGTGATACGTGAATGCTCTCTGATACTCTTGGCTGTATTTTCTTATATTTTAAAATATGTGTTTATAGTCCAGGAACTTCTGCCTAAGTGGATTAAGCCTAGAAATAGAAACTGAAAGAATGAATAAAACTCTGATGTAGATTAATTACTATTCTCACTTGATCCTATTGTGGCTAATCCAGAATCTTCACTTTGCCAGAAGTACTATTTTTTATTAGTTCATTGAAGATTTTCTTCTGACTCTGCATTATATTGCAAAAGCAAATAAATAAATGTATGTATATACATGTATGCAAAGACATACATCGTTCAATATAATCACTATAAATAATTCATACCAGTTTTATTGTCAAAACTATAAAAGACGATAATGGCTTATATAAAGAGAAATTAATACAGAAAACTTGTAGTAGCTAATGTAATATCCAAATAAAGTAAATAATCATAACATGGATATTTTATAATTTTATTGGAGCCTGCAGATTAGCTCATTTAAGTACCTTTTGCCTGCTCAGCAAAAGTAACATGTACTAGGGACCAGGGTTCAATCCTCAACTCTACAAGCCTTACCCGACCTACACTGAAGGCAGCTTGAGTGAGAAAATTATTTTTTTGTGATAACAGAAATGACAGAACAACAGTAAGTAAAGTACAGCAGGAAAACAATTAATAGCATTTCATAGTTTATTATTTTGTTCACTTTGCTTAAAAAAGCTTCCACAACAAAGGATGTCTTCTGTTAATCAGAATATATTTTTGATCTTGAAATAAGGGACAGTTTGGCCAGTGCCATTAATAATCGATAACTTTTATTAGTAAGTAAAAAAGTATAACATGACAGATTTATATAACTTAAGTAATGCACTTTTGTCTCTTCATTTTCTCATATGCATGAAGGATATATTTAAATATTTTATTAACTCCATGGAAAATATATTGACTGCCAACACAAAAGAATAAATGGTGTTTTACATGCAGATGAGGTAGTTAATTACAATAAAAAGCTATTGATGATATCTATAGTTTTTTACAAGCCAGAATGAAATATCTGCAATCATTCTCACTGGTAGTTTCTATAATTTTTCCAAGGAAAGCATTGACAACACTTGCATTTAGCACCTTGTGAAAACTGAACAGCGACTGTGAGTTAGGAAATGGGTTGTGTTCTTCGCTGAGATTGTTTCATTGACAGTCTCACTTTGAATGAGGACATGAGAAAGTTCTCGTCTTGCAGACTGTGTAATATGTCCAATTTTTATCAGGTGGTTGTTATTAAGTATTGTTTAAATCAAAAGCGACACAATCTCCTACAATGATTTCAATGTCCAAAAGACTAGCAAACAAAGGAGCATCTAGTGTGAACTGAGTTTGTATGACTTTTCTGCTTCACACTCTACCATTCCATGAAAATTTTAGAACACTGTAATACTGACATGGTGTGGTTTAAATTCTCAATTCTCCAGAAAGACTTTGTTACATGGTGCTGAAAAAAACTATCTTTCCACATTCCAAAGACCAAAACTCAACCCCTGTCCTTCACCACATACTAAATAGAACTTCATGAAAATACTGTGGATTAATCCTTTAGAATATAAGTCCTATGACATGAAGTTATTTAGAAGCAAACCTAAGGAAAATTCTTCAGGATCTTGAAATGGGCAAGCATTTTTGACTATAAAGGACAAGAATCAAAAGCAAAAAAAAAATTAAAAATGTAATCATGACTAACAAAAAGCTATGCACATTAAAAAAAATCAGTATGAGAAGACAAGTTACAGAATGAGAGAACTACAGGACAAATGGTGTAACTGAAAAGATCTGATAAGCAGAATAAGTAAGGAACATCAAAAGCTCTGCAGCAAGACCCTGAAAAGACAGCGAAGGCTGGATCCAAAAGTGGTGGCTGGAAGACCAGCAGTCTTCCTGAGCTCATGCCCTGTGGCCTATATCTGGCAGACATCATGGGGATCTTCACCTGTTTCATGAACCAGTGTGCTCAAGGACGTGTCTCGGATTGCATGATTGCCGCCATCCAGGATGCACAGAGTGTGCTCTGGGTCTGGAAAAACCTCCACAGGTCTACGGGCCACAAAGATAGAAACGACGACATGATTTTCTGAATTCTAAGACTATACACTGCTTATTCTAAGAAAAGATAATCTAAAAAAATATATATTCAATAGTTTCCTTTTACTCTCTTCTACCCTCACTGTTTGTATTCAGGAGATCAACTTTTCATTTTATTTTTTTTTTTCCGGTTTTAACTTTTTTTCTTTTAAATTACTTTGTATTTTCTATTTTTCTCACTATTTTTCTGACTGTTATTTAACACATTACTATTAGTTTCTTTTTACACACCGCTAAAATAACCTCTCATTTTTCTACCCCCTTATAGTATTCCTTTGATTAGTATGACAACTTTTCGTTCACCATATTTGTTATATCTCATTTTCTGTCCCTCCCTTATTAGTAAAATTATTCAGCTTTATCAAATTTAGACAGGCAATTCTAAGCTACCACTGTTGAATAATGTTCTACTGTTAGTGGTAGTAAAGTTGTATCATTTAGAAGATATTTATTCTTGGTCAATATCTGGCTTGTCTTAATATTTACTGGACAAATACAGATCTCTTTCTATGAATAAATTTGATGCATTAATTGCTCTTAGGCTGATAACACTATCTTGGTTGAGCTCTCTGGCCACTGCTACTCCAAGCCCTTCCTTCCAGGATACCTTAAAGGTTCTGAATCATGACTGACTCCAAGTACTTCATAACCAGTAATAGGGAAGAAATATTTGAATTAAAAGCTGAACTGAACAGTGAAATGAAAGAAAAGAAGAAGGAGGCTGTGAAGAAAGTGATTCTTGCTGTGGGGAGGATGGTAGCTCTCTCTTTCCAGCTATAGTCAATTATATGCAGAGAGACAATGTGGAGCTAAAGAAGCTCATATACCTGTATTTGATGGACTACGCCAAGAGTCAGCCAGACATGGCCATCAGCAACTTGGTGAAGGACTGTGAAGATCCCAACCCTTTGACGTGGGCCTTGGCAGTCAGAACCATGGGGTGCATTTGGGTGTTCAAGATCAAAGAATATACACCCTGCAGCAGTCTGCATGGCAAAGCTCCATGATATCAATGCCCAAATAGTGGATGATCAGGGATTGCTAGACTCCCTATGTTGTCTCCAATAGATTCAAATCCCATGGTGGTAGCTAGCTATAGCAACGCTGTCAGAAATTAGTGAGTCTCACCGAAATAACAACTAACTCGGTTTGACCCCATAGAATATTAATAAGTTGCTCACAGCTGTGAAGAAATGCATTGAGTAGGGATAGATTTTCATCTTGGACTGCCCGTCTAATTGTAATCCTACACATAATCGAGAAGCTCAGAGCATCTGTAAGTGGATAACTCCCCAGTTATCCCATGCCAACTCAGCAGTGGTACTTTCAGCAGTAAAAGTCTCAATGAAATTTCTGAAATTGTTACCCAACGACGTTGACTACTCCAATATGCTGTAGAAGAAGTTAACTCCTCCACTTGTTACCTCACTGTCTGGGGAGCCAGAAGTACAGTCTATTGCCCTAGGAATATCATCTTGAGTGTCCAGAAAAGTCCCGAAATCTTAAATCAGGAAATCAAAGTCTTCTTCTTGAAATACAATGATCCCATCTCTGTTAAGCTAGGGAAGTAGGATCTCATGATTCACTTCATTTCCCAAACCAACATTGCTCAGGTTCTGGCAGAAGTGAAAGAATATACTGCTGAGGCAGATGCTGACTTTGCAAAGCTGCGAGGGTCCCTGGATGATGTGTCATCATGGTGGAACAATCTGCAGAGCACTGCGTATGCACATCACTTGATCTAATCAAGACCAAAGTAAGTTATGAGCCCGAGAGGCAGTTGTGGTCATCAGGGATATCTGCCACAAATACCTGAACAAGGTTGAAAGCATCATTGCCACCATGTGTGAGAACTTAGACTCTCTGGATGAGTCAGACGCATGAACAGCTATGATTTATATCATGGGAGAACGTGCTGAAAGAACTGAGAATGCAGATGAGTTATTAGAGGGCTTCTTGGAGGGTTTTCATGTGCTCGCTTCTATCGTGAATCTGTTTCTCAAGAAACTATGGGAAATACAGGAGCTGGTCCAACAGGTCTTGAATTTGGCAATACAGGATTCTGATAATCCTGACCTTCAAGACCGGGGCATATTTATTGGCACCTTCTCTCACCTGACCCAGTGACAGCCAAAGAAGTCTAAGGAAGCTGACCTTGTTGAGCCAACTCTGCTGGATGAGCTGACCTGCCACGCTGGTTCTGTAGCCCCTGTGCCTCATAAGCCTCCCAATGCTTTTGTGGATGGGAGTCGTGGGATCTATCGCAAACACTTGCCGATTCACCATGGGAATACTGATGCAAGTGACAGTCCTCTTGGCAGCACCCCTGCAATAAACCTGAAACAGCCTCAGGTTATGCCCGCTCAAGGTGCCCTGCAATGTTTGCTCCCTCAGTGACACCTGAGGTAGTCAGCAGTGGCCTCAATGACCTGCCTGAATTCTCCACTGGGGTAGGCATGGCTCCTAGTAGATATATGGCTCCTAGTTCTGTCTGCTACACACAGTAAAGAGTTTATAAAGGCTTGGAGATTTAAGGAACATTGACTCATCACCAAGGGCATATCTATGTGGAAACGAGCTTGCCCAACAAAGCTCTGCATCATATGGTAGACTTTGCAATCTAGTTTAACAAGAATAGCTTCGGTGTGGTCCCAAGGCTCCTCTAGCCATCTGTACAGCACTGATGCCAAATGAAAGCATTGATGTCTCCCGGCCTCTCAACACCTTGGGCCAGGCGATGAAGATGGAACCTCTAAATAACCTGCAGACAACTGTTAAAAATAATATTGATATCTTCTGCTTTAGCTGCCTCATCCCACTCAAAGTGCTTTTTGTAGAAGACAGCAAAATGGAGCACCAAGTATCCTGGCAACACAGAGTGAAATTTCCAATGAAAACGAACTCCTATTTCAGATTAAGGAATGGTGTTCAAGTGCTCACACTGTTTCCATCAAATTGCAAAGCAACAATGTTTATACCATTTCCAAGAGAAGCGTGGATGGGCAAGACATGCTGTACCAATCCCTAAAGCTCACTGGTGGCATTAGAAATTTGAGTGAGCTACACATGCAGCCAAGGCACCCCAATTATACACTGTCGCTGAACTGTAGAGCTCCTAAAGTCCCTCAAAACATTTATCAGGTCTATGACAGCGTTTTGAAAAACTAATAGACTGCTCCAGTACCCTCCTGCGATCAGTGCAAGGCAAGAACTCTTACCTGGAAGAAAATGTACTGCTGTGTGGAATCTGAGCCCAAACACAGTGAGGCCACCCACTAAGGTAGGGACCAATCTAACCGGTGCTAATGGTGGAGCACAACCTGTTGAGTGACTTCGCTTCCTGTGAACACTCATAACCGTTGCTTCCGCCACTTCCCACTTCCTGCCGCTGTTGCTGTCTGTCTCTTAACTGTGCGCTTCTCCATGCTGTGCCAACGGCTGACTTTTTCTATACCTTCTTTTGACAGGAGTTTGGTATTTTGCCATCAAGAGCTCATTTCCACAAAAGGAAAAAAAAAAAAAAAAAAAAAAAAAAAAAAAAAAAAAAAAAAAAAAAAAAAAAAAAAAAAAAAAAAAAAAAAAAAAACAGCAAAAATTAAAGCAAGGGAAAGTGTCACTGAAAAAAAAAATGCTCTTAGGCTAGTTCAATATCCAGTTTTTCTCTGATGCCTTTATTATAGCTGATATTATTAATAAATCTCATGTAATATAGTTGTCCCTTTCCTCAGGGCCAACACCTCCATTGCCTTGCTATCATTGAAAATACTGTGGTGGGCTAGCCCGGTAGCTCAGTGGACTAAAGCGTCCACTTAAGCAGAGTGCAGAGGACAGGTTTCAATCTTCATTGTGCTATGCCAGCTCTGCCTGCGGCAAACAATGACACAGTGATTGAGACTGGCATGGTGGCCCCTTCCTATGATCCCAGGCCTTGGGAGGCTGAAGACAGAAGAATCACTATACATCTGACCTATGTATTGAGACCCTGTAGGCCCTTTACACCCTGTACCAAACACAGAGAGAGAGAGACAGAGACAGAGACAGAGAGAGACAGAGAGAGAGACAGACAGAGACAGACAGACAGACAAGCAGGCAGACAGGCAGACAGACAGACAGAAAATAGCAACACTGAGAGCCACTAATGTAGAACTAGGTGCTGAGCTGAATATGCTGCAATGTATCTCTTTTGCAGAAGAAACAGTCACCGTGGGATTCTTGGATGCAGGAAGAGGCCTAGAGATAGAACATCCCAGCATTCAGCACTAAAAAGCAGGCTCTAACTGAAGAGGTTTCCATTGTATCAACAAGTTCTTTTACCAAAATCAACGCAC
>PVJA010058401.1:0-10096 GCA_004027025.1 Myocastor coypus
AAAAAAAAAAAAAAAAAAAAAAAAAAAAAAAAAAAAAAAAAAAAAAGAATTAAGGGTCCCTCTCCTCAGCCCTGGAGCTGTGCTAGCTCTGTGAATATCCACCTCCATGCCGCCTTTCAGGATTTGCACTATGTACTCAGGAACTCTGGCATCCTGGCGAGAAACCAGTGATTTGGTAATAAGACCTCAAGATGAACTATTAGCCCGGCACTATAAAATGTGGAAGTGCATTGCTATCTTATTTCTTACCCGAAGGAAAGGCCAGACAGGAGTAAATTTTCCTGCTAGAGTTGATGCACAAACACGTTTGTGTTGCTGCTTCCAGTGAGCGATTCGGTTGTCTAGATCGGACAGAACATGTGCTGCTGCTATGCGTGGGTGCCGGCGCTTGGCTGGCTGCAGAGGCTGGAGGCATCGCATCTATTTTGTCCTCGGCGTTGAGGGCCCCTGTGACCCTCACTGTGTCACAGACTCTGGCTCTCTTCTTCCTCCCAGGCTTAGTACTTTTACACCTCATGCAAAACCGCCCCCGGCCCGGGCAGCTGCTTTCTAGCAGCTCTTCCGCAGCACTGGGCTTGGCTTTGGCTCTCCCTGAGCAGCTTTACCAGCTTTACCACTGATCAAAGCTCTGCAAGGCCATGCTGCAGGCTTTCGCTCACACCTGTGACGTTTGCCTGCCCCTCCACGAGACCCTGTCGTGCTCTGCCATAGATGGGGCCACCACCTGTGGAGGTGGACGCATACTAGAACTGGAACTGGAACTCCATCTCAGTTAGGCCACGGGGTTTTGGAGGAATATGAAAGCCAAGAAATGTGCGCAGTGCATTGCACGTTCTGAGAGACTTTGGCCATAGAAGACCGAGGTGAGCACGGGCCAGTTTAGAGGCGTACGACTGTTGCCAATGTTAACCCGTAGAAGGGCCTCAGTGCCCATCACAGATGAAGGCCTGGCAGTGGGGCGTTTCTACACAGTGGACATAAAGAAGGAGAAACTTGAGTCATTCGGGGAAAACAGAGGCGCCATGGCACCATGCTGTCAAGGCAGACAAGTCAGACCCAGGAGCTAATGTAGTGCGTGGTTTCTTTTGTATGAGAAACGCAGAGTATGATTAAACCGAATAGTGAAATAAAATGTTCCAGGCACCGAGGAGATCTTTTGCAAACCCAGAAGGTCAAGCAGTGACCTGAGTAGAGAGGTAGGGGCCCAAGGGAACGGTGAGCAGACATTCTGATGTGGTCCGTTTGGGCGCCAACTCCTCACAGGCACGCCGACACTGGGGACCACAGACAGGCACTCAGGGAAGTGACAGTTAGCAGCAGGAAAGGAGCCACTGGGTTTTCATAGGCCCTGGGGTCCCCTCTTGCAGGCGCGCTCTGGTATCATTCTCTCTCTTTATTCTTTCTCTCTTCTGATTTGCTTCTACTCCTCCTGTCTCCTAGGTGACATTTCTGCCCGCAAAGAAAGGTGAGGAGGTGCTGAGTGCTTGCATTCTGACTTCCTGTGCGACCTTGGGCAGATCCTTATCTGTAAACAAGGCCCAACGCTGTAGGTCAGTGGCTGCAGAGGGTACGAAGAGAGGCCTTTGGGAAATGCTGACCAAATTAAAGCTCCGACAATAGGGAGATAGCATCGTAAGGCAGTGCATTCTCATTGGTGGTTATTCATCTGGTGCTGGTGTTGAGGACGTCCTTAGGAAACAGGCCAAGTGCCCTGGGGTCACCACACTGGTCTAGAGAGGTGGGCGCGGATCTGACCTATGAATTCTGTCCCAAAGGGATACTGTGAAGATTCCTATTGAGGAATCGCCCTCAGCCTGGGCCTCTAGGGCCCTGCAGACAGCAAGCCCTTCGATGGCTACTCCTCAGGCTGCAGTTGGCCCCCACTTTCCATTATACCCCTTGAGGAGAACTTCCTGCTTTTTCTGCAGCAAGAAAACATGCTATACTGTAACTCCTCTGTTCCCGACTTCTGAACACTTAGCCAAGAGTGCGGTCCATGAGACCTGCCCCTAAAGCCACGTAGGAGAAGGCTGGCCGTGGCTCCCTCCTCTTTCTTGCCTTCCCAGTGCGGAGTCTCATACAGTAGTCCTCACCCTGTGACCCTCAGCCAGCGGCACCAGCCGTGCTGGGTCAGGGCTCCTCAGGACAATCGTGGGTCCCACAGCTAACCTCGGAAAGCAGACACCCTGAAGGCTCCCTAGCTCTTGGTCTGAGACTGAGAAACCCTCCAGGGGACCCCAGTGCGGGAGACCTGGTTCTGTGTTCCTTTGTCTTTATCAGTAAATGTCTGTAGTGCCTAATGACCCCGTTCATCATGAGGAGTCAGTGATGATGCGCAGCGCAGCTCGGTTCTTCCCTCCCATGACTCTTGGTCTCTTTCCTTGTGCAAAAGATCTTTCTCCCAGTTTGCCATAATCTTTCTTTCTTCATTTATCTTTTTTTAAATTTTTTGGTATGGGAGATGAAACTCAGGACCTTGCGCTTGCCAGGCAGGCACTTAGGTTGCTGAGCTATCTCTTGGCCCAGCCATAATCATTTTTTAAAAGGAAAAAAAAAAAAAAAAGATAACAGGAGCTTAATACATTGTATAGTGTCATCTTTAAATGAGGTGCTGAGTATAAGATATAAGCACTTCAGTGAGCAACAGTAGCACAAATCTTTCTTTTTCAATGAACTAAGAGAACTCAGTAGTAGGACAATCTGGAGAATCTTGTGTGTGTTAATTTCTCCTCCTTTTCTCCCTTCCCCCATCCCGTTTCTCTTTCCTTTTGACGTTTCTTCTCATTTTATAGTATCTTCTGGTGCTAACCATAACCTTTTATCTTGCTGTTTAGTGTATTTATAGTTTGGATTTCTCTTATGTAAGAGTCCATGTGATATTTAAGCTGCGTGTCTGATATCTGCCACTTGACATCATGGTCTCGAGCTGCACCCATTTCTCTACGCCAGGACTTTTTACCCCCAAACCTTTCAGCTGGTATTTCCTGAAAATAACCTAGCTCTCCCATATAGCCGTGGTATCCTTACTATACACGGTATAGTATGTAATCCTGTATCTGCCGCTAGTCAGATCACTCTGCATATCCCACAGCCCTTGTATGCCTCTAAGCCACATTGAAAATTTTCTCTTTGAGTCTGCAGAGACTGCAGTAGGATCCTGTTATGGTTTGAACATAGACAAACACCCAAGCCTCATGCAGTCATGGGGTGGCTTCTGGAAATTGTTATTGGTTACTGTGGGTGCGGGTGCTGCACCTCCTCTGGGGCAGGCGATTTGCATTTCAAAAAGAAGTTAGCTGCTTGAGCTGCTGCTACTCCTCTCTTTGCTTTTGCTCTTAGCTGCCACCATGAATGGTTGTTTTCTGCCATGTGCCTCTCTGCCTTGGAGCCAGCTACACACAGACTGAAACCTCCAGTCACTGTGAGCTAAATAAACCTTTCTTTCCTTCATTCTGAGTGTTGAGTGTTTGTCCCAGCAATGAGAGAGGAGTAACTGAGACAGATCCCTAGCACCACATGCTGCACTAGCCCTGCCACTGGCTGCTCTGAGCTGGCCACGGAGACGGGGCGTGCCTGCAATCCCAGCTCTGGGGAGGCTGAAAGCAGGAGGGTCACTAGGAGTCTAAGCTGTATAGTGAGACCCTGTACCAAATATATAAAAAATTGAAAAGATTCTATATTGCATGAGTTTTTGGAGGGCACATGCAGTTGTCCTGTGGTCGCATGACATGGATTTGCCTGGTATGTGACCACACGGTGACATCCAACACTTCTAGCCACGATACCACATTTGTGACACTGTGTTCTTTCTGTGTCCAAACACGGTAGAGATCTGTTGACATTTAGGTTACAAAAATGTAGGAGAATATAGACAATCTCAGAGTCACTGAACGGGAAGGAACCTCATGGTCTAATCCAACCACCTCCACCACCCATGAGCACCCACTGAGGACCCAGAGATGCATCCCACCATGAGGTGCATGGCTGTTGGCCGTGGCTGGTGGGGCATCTGCTGATCCCTCCCCAAATGACAGCATTCACATCCAACTCCTCAGGACCTAGTGCGTGTGAGAGAAATGTAGCTTGGAGGCTGTGGGTCTGTTTGCATGGATGACAAAGTGTGTATGTTAAGCCTTCTTCTTCCCCTTCTTTTAAGGCTGCTGAACCCCCTAGTGACCTATAAGAGGTTCTCAAGAAGTTGCTAATACCTGCCTACAACAGGAAAGACAAATTGCCTGCAGAGTGCCCCTGGCCCGGCTCCAGACACTCCTGGGTGAAGAGAGGTAGCAGCCAGCGCTGCAAAGCTATTTGTGTCGAGGTAAAAGGCAGACATCTCCCCCGACCTGCTCTCATCGCTACAGTCCCATTAGTTTGACACGGTTCTCTGGAGTTTTTGCTTTGTTTGGGAATTTTAAATTCCTCTATTTGTAACAGATGAAAAGCTATCTGGCACACGAGATGCCTTGGGAAGCAGACTCTTTGGTGGGTGGACCTTGCCCCTCTCCCTCCACACTGCCCCACGGTTCCCAGGTGGCCTCCCAAGGCCAGCCCACGCCCTGGATCCCACGTGGCATCCTAGCCCTAGACTGGAAGCCCCGCCCTGAGCTGAACTGGTGACTCTGTCCGTGAATAGGAAAGTGGGACCCAGAAAGGCGTTTCTGGGGGAAGCACCAGGCTGCGCCGCGTGGGTGAGTGGGGCTTCTCTGGAAGCCATCAGACGCCTGCGGGACAGTCCCAGGCCACCTCACATCCATGGGGCCTCGGGCTGGCTGCACCCCAGCCTGCTACTTGGAGAGGAGTTGGAGGGGCTCAAGGCAGACACTGACAAACTACGGCCCAAGGGCCAAATCCACCTCCCGCTTTGGTACGGCCCACTCTAAGAATGCTTTTTACATCTTTAAATAGTCCAAAAATGTTTGAAGGGAATATTTTATGATTCGAAAATTAACTGAAATTCGGATTTCAGTGCGCATTAAGCATTATAGGTGCACTTCCATGATTACTTACATCTTGTCGGTGATTGCTTTTGCATTTTAAAGGCAAGTAGATATCGTGTGGCTCACAGAACCTAAAACAGAGACCCTCTTCATTCATTCATTCATTCATTCATACATTCATGCATTCATGCATTCATTCATGCATTCATGCACTCATGCATTCATTCATTCACCAAATACCTACCAGGTACTTTTTGGATGCCGGAAACTCTGCTAGCACTGGACACTGAAAGGAATAAAAAGGAACCACATCACTGGGAATGGTGATTTCAGAACCCTGGGAGGCTGAGGCAGGAGGGTTGCAAGGTAAGCCTACCTTGGGCAGCTTAGTGACTTAGTTATATATTTTTTAAAGGCCTAAAGATATAGCTCAGTGTAAGCACTACAGGTGCAATGTGTAGCACTACAGAAATAAACAAAGAACAAATAATGACCCAACCCTGGGCCCCTTGTCTGAGAGTTCTCAGGTTAGCATACCCAGGGCGATAAACAGAAAAGACAGCTACATGCTACAGCGCAAAGACAGGAAAGAGGCAGAGGAAGGCGGCCGCTGCCGCTCAGGGGGCGGGGCTGCATCACCACAGGCCTCCAGCACATTCTGAGGCTGCCTTGATGCCCAGAGAACATCGCAGGATGTCCCGGTAGGAATTGAGGTGATGCCGACCGCAGTAGGTGACCGTGTCTTCTGGGGCCCCATGATCTGCACTGGTCAAAGCGTGTTTATGGGGTAGGTGGTCACGCTGTGCATTTTTACACACACACATCCCTATGGCAAAGCATATACTATTAAGTAAGGCACAGTGAAAGGTTAACAAAAGCAAGTAATAAGGAACAGAAGGAAGACAGCAGTAGAGTCTCAGAAGAGTTCTTGAAGACAGGCATGTTGTTGCTTCTGGAGTTTTCCATTCACGGTGCTGAGGATGCAGCCAGCTGCTGTGGTTGAGGTCACGGAGAGTGAAACCACGAGAACAGGCATGTGTGGCCCGCAGCAGGGCAGGATTCGGTAGCAGGATACGCATATCCGGCACCTGCTGTGAGGAGAGGCATCCTAGTGCCGGCGCAGTGCCTGAGCAGTCCTCAACGTCCTCCTTGGTAAGAAGAGCAGGGAAGGGAAGCCTGCCTGAGGGCCACCCTCAGCCCAGAGTCAGTGCGCTTGACCAGGCCCTGTGGGGACGCCCTGCGCTGGCCTTCCTTCCCAGCAGTCCCTGCCCAGCCCTTCTGCTGCATGCAGAATCCACGCATGCGTGACTAGGACTGCAGTGGGAGGGTCGCCTGCCAAGGAAGGCAGGGTCCCAGGGTCCCACGGTGTCTCGCCAGTTCCCTGGGCTATGACTCACGTTTTTCTTTCCTACCCAGAGATTCAAGTCAGATACACAGGACATAAACATATACAGAAATCATGGCAGCTATGTAAAAAGAAAAGGATGCAGAAATGAAAGCCAGTCAGAAGAGGGAGCCCCGGGGTAAGATCCTCCTGGGAGAGAGCGACTCCCTGCTGTATTGCTGCTGAGGTGGTGATGCACGAGACTGCCATGGAGACGCAGTGGCATCGCAGGAATGGACCAGCGTGGCACCCACGCAGGGGAGATGCAGGAAAAGGTGCCAAGGTCCCAGCCCTGTGGGTGGTAGATTTGTGCCCTGTGGAAGTTCTCCAAGGCTGTATTATTAATTTTTAAATTTTATTTTATGTATTTTAATACAAGGTCTACAGGATCTCGCTACATAGATCAGACTCGTAGCGATCCTCCTGTTTTCAGTCTCGCAAGAGCTGGGATTACAGAGGCATGCCACCATGCCCAGTCTCAGTAGCAGTCTCGGTGTGCCCTGGGTGCAGGACTGGCATGGTGTTCTTAGGATTGATCCCCTGCTATCAAGCTTGCCCAAGCAGGGACTTTAGCCTGCGGAGTGCTATCTGGTTGGCCTTCCAGCGCTGTATTCTGTAGGCAGCTATAAGTCAAAGGAGCCAAGCACATTTGATTATAGCAAGAGCCTTTATAAACATTATGGAAAACCACTGTAAGGCGGAAATACTAGGATTAAGCAGAACCAGAGAGAAAATTATGGGGCTTGACCAGAGTGAGAATTATAGAGCATAGGGATATAAAGTGGGTGCAGAGAAAAGGAGGATATCTGGGAAAGAGCTAGCCGTTTGGAGTCAAAGGGCACAGTTCATTCTGTTAAGTGGCCAAGGCTTTGGGGAGGGAGCTGAGCCTGGTTTGTGGCACTGTCACTTGGGGAAGTGCCAAACCAACCCACCTGGTCAGGACCAGAGCAGGGGTGAGGGAGGCGCAGTCCTGAGAGGAGAAGGGGAGCAAGGGCCAGAACTTGTGACATCCCCTGGGGTGGATGGCCAATCGGTGGTGGTCAATTTGTGGCACCCATGGATTGCCAATTGGTGGTTGTTATGGTTTATGTCCAGTTGTCCCCTCCAAAGCTTCAGGCAGTCATGGCCGGGGACTTCTATAGATTGAGACTTGACTCATGAGTCACTGGGATTATGTGATTTAGTACTGATCTAGAGTTTGAGACTTGATCCATGATCCCTGCGATTTTGTGTTTGAAGTAATTCTGGGATTATGGCTGTTGTCTAGGGCAGATATCCTAAGGCAGAGAGCCTGATTAGAATAGACAGAGTGGCAGAGAGACAGACTCAGCTGGTGCTGCTGCTCTCTGCTCCCCTGGTTGGTCGGTTGCCTCTGCCGCCGTTGTTGCTGTTCCGCCGACATGAACTGCTGCTCTCTGCCCTGTTCCACTCAGCCTTGGGTCAGACGAATATGGACTGAAACGTCCAGAAACTGTGAGCTAAATAAACCTTTCCTTCCTTTATTTTGAGTGTCGGATATTTGTCCCAGCAACGAGAGAAGAGTAACTAAGACAGTGGTCAACTTGTGGCACGCAGCTGAGCTGAACCCACGTGGCACTGGGTGTGGGAAGCCTACCTGAGGATGGTTGCTGGCAGCATAGAGGCTCCGGCTACCGACCTTTGGGCCTTCCCAGGGCGGATCTGTGAAACAGGCCTGTGCAAGACACTATCATGGGCTCCGGGCCTCCAGCTGGACTCAGGGAGGACATTGCTGTGGGATTCAGGCCCTCAGCTGGACACGTTGGTGTTCTGTGTATAGCACATTGCCTGCACTCTTTGGGGTGTGAGCCTTTGAATGACTGTTATAAACTAATCCTACAGTGAAAGGCCCTGTGTTGTATCATTTCCCCTTCTAAGACCCTTACTACCATGCCCACCTTAGGGCACGTGACAGGCAGGGAGGAAGGAAGTGCTAATCAGGTTGGGACAGCCAGGGAAGAAGAAGGGATTCCAGAGGCCAAGGAGGCCCCACGCAGAGCGAGGTTGCACGGGCTGCCTTCACGGAGAGTTTGTTCTACCAGAATATGAATTCGGTGGAACTTTGGTGACTCACTGGTGAACACCGCGTCCAACCTCTTTCACTGCACCCTTGCGATGTACTAGTGTACCACGAGCTTGGGTTGAATCAGCAGCGCCTTGGGGGAGACACGAACAGCCTCACCCAGTGTGTCCCTCTGCCTGCTTGCAGGTCTGTTTCCCCAGTGTCCTGGTTGAGAGCTCGACCCTGAAAGAGAAGGCTGGGTTTTTATCCTACAAAGGAAAACCTATGCCAAGCTCTGTCATGCAGGATCTGTGCGGGGATCGTCTTCCCAACCAGCAAGTCACAGCCCCAAACAGAAGGAGACACATACCCTGGGACCGTGGCTGCTGTATGTGTGATTTAGGGTTAAATGTCTTTCTGGCTAGGCACCAGGTTCTGTGAGCTGGATGTGTGCGAGATAGAATATCCCAGGGGCATTTTTTTATTGGTTGGAACAGCAAGACATAAAGACTAAGATAAATTTAATATTTAACTCTAAATCTTAAGTCCCCTCATTAGGCTGACTTGCCTGCAGCCACGTCACTGTAAATTAAACAGCTGTGGCGGGTGCGTTCCGAGCCTGCATCCGGGAGATGTCAGTGGCTCGTGTTCTCATACCTGATCAGGTTAAAGCCAAACCCCTCATGTTTGCCATCTAGAGAAGTTATTGGAAAGGTGGGTTTAAAAGAAAATAAACTAGCAGCTTATGAAGAGCCTGAAATAGAGATAGGAACTGGCTTGCTTGCCAGCTCTGAGCTGGTCTGTGTAGACAGTGGCTCACGGAGCTAAATACTGAAAGAGATTCTTTGGAGCGCTTGGGGAAGGCGGTGGCTGGAGCCTCAAGCGAACTGTTGCCAGTTGGCAGCTCTGGGAGCAACGCAGAAAATGCCCAGGCCTAGGAGTGTCCTTCGTGGAATGTCACAGGGCAGGGCGCAGGGGCTCCATTTCTAGACAGAGAATTGCCTCGAAGGACGAGGCTGAAGCAGGCGGGAGGGAGAGACAGCGCCTGGCCCCCCTGCCATGGCTCTGCTGACCCTGAGCACTCACTTGCCTGTCCCTGTTTCCTGTCCTCTCAGGTGCAGAAAATAGTGTTTTTAAGAAACACTTACTGGGCATTGCCAACTCTTCCTGATGGGGACAAGAGGCTGTTTGGATGAGGGCCTCAGAGACAAGCTCGGCCCCCTGTCGGGCTCATGTGGCATGATTCTGGACCTCTCAGCGAGCCACTCTGACACCTTGTCCTCTCTGCCCGCTCCACTCGCTTGACTCACAGGGGATGCAGTGTCTCTCAGGACCCCCGCCACACCCAGTGAATTGTGTCACTCTCCCCAGGGCTTCCTAAGTGATTCCAAGGAATAGACAATTTAAGAATCATGGCACTTTCCATCCTGGTCACTCTAGAGATTCGTGCAGGTCATTCTGTTGGCCCCAGATCAAGCTGATCTGAGTCGGAGTATCTTAGGCCATCCAGGTGACTCAGATGCGCACCAAAGCGGAGACTCTCTGTCTTCAGACAGCTTCTCAGAGAGCGACCACAGAGCCCCTCCGGGAAATCACGGTCCTCACGGCAGGTGCTGTCGCAGCCTCACTGGACCTGCTGAAGCAGACAGGGGTTCCTCGGTTTCCAAGTGCTCTGGTGACTCAGAGCCTCTATAAAGCTGATGCCTGAAACCTCCTTTGTGTTCCCTGCAGGTTCCTCAGCTTGCACAAGGAGAT
>PVJA010058402.1:0-10095 GCA_004027025.1 Myocastor coypus
AAAAAAAACAACCCATAAATAAATATAAATTGCTTAGCCAGGCATGGTGGCTCACACCTGTAATCCCAGCACTCTGGAGGCTGAGGCACGAGGATGGTGCGAGTTCGAGACCAGCCTGGGCTACAAAAGTGAGCTCAAGGCTAGCCTGAGCTGTATAATGAGATCCTGTGTCAAAAGAAAAAAAAAAAAAAAAAAGAAAAGAAAAAAGAAGAAAGAAGGAATCTAGGGAGATACCTCCATGGCATAAGTGCCTGCCTGGCAACCGCAAGGTCATGAGTTCAAACCCTAGTCCTGCAAAAATAAATAAATAAATAAATAAATAAGTCTAACTCAGAACCTTATGCTTGCCAGGCAGGTGCTGATGCCACTGAGCTACATTCCTGGCCCTAATTCTCTTTAGCAGTCATTTAAGAATTCTTAAATTTGTGGCTTGATAACACTCACACTCATCTTTTTGTTGCTATATATATATATATATATATATATATATATATATATATATGTATATATATATATATATATATATCTTTTTTTTTTTAAGACAGTGTCTCACTATACAGTTCAGGTGGGCCTTGGGCTCACTTTTGTGGCCCAGGCTGGTCTTGAACTCACACTGATCCTTATGCCTCAGCCTCCCAAGTACTGGGATTACAGGCATGTGCCACCATACCCGGCTTTTGTTGTTATATTTAAGACAGGGTTTCTCTGTGTAGTCTAGGCTGGCCCTGAACTTACTGTATAACCCAGGACAGCCCCAGACTCATGGTGATCCTCCTGCCTCAGCCCCCTGAGATCTGAGATTATAGGCATGCAGAAAAAATCTTTCTTTCTTTCTTTCTTTCTTTCTTTCTTTCAGTACTAGGGGATTGAACTCAGAACCTTGTGCTTGCCAGGCAAGCGCTTATTCTACTGAGCTATCTCCCCAGCCCATGCAGCAAAATATATTGATCATGACCTTTATTTTTCCCCTATTAGGGACAGTGTTATTGTGTTTAAGGGGTCTCAATGGGTCCCAGAATTAATCGCTTATGGTTTTCTTCCTTGTATCTAACTTTTCTGGGTCGATGTCCTTCAATAAGAATATTTTCTGTTGTTCACTTGGTAGGCTGAGGCAGGAGGATCAGTGCAAGTTCGAGACAAGCCTGGGCTACAAAAGTGAGCTCAAGGCCAGCCTGAACTGCATAGTGAGACCCTGTCTCAAAAAAAAAAAAAAAAAAAAAAGTTTTTGTTGTTGAGTTAGTGAGATATCTTATCTGATGTGTATAACCACTGAGTATACTGTGGAATCCATCCATGTTATTGTGTTTTCAGCTTGATTTTTTTTGAGACAGAGCAGTTTAGAAATTGTGCATTGAAAACATCCCTTAGCCCTGAATTCTATGCAAAGAGCAGGAGAAGGGATTTGTGCATACATACGGTAGTTTTTCCCCGCTTCCCCCTCCCCCTTTTTGTTTTGTGGCCGGCTCAGCCCACCCTGGGGGCAGGGATGGCACAGTATGTAGTGCCAGACATCAAACTGCGGCCCCTGCGAGCTTGCCTAAGCAGGCACTTTAGACCACTGAACTATCTCACCAGCCCCCTCCTACATATTTATTTATTTATGTATTTATTTATTTATTTATTAATTATCGAATGCACTGAAGTCGGCTGCGGCCTTGGGTGGGATCTGGCGCCACCTCGTGGCCATAGTGGGATCGACGTTTCCCTTGAGTTGCTGGGGCTGCCTTGGCACCCACTTTGCAGAAGGGCGTGAACACGATGGGACCCCCCCATGTCGCGTCAGACTCAGAGCCACCTGGTGACACTCAACTCCTAGAAGCCCTCGGAGCACCCGTCCCTTCTCCCAGGGCCAGCACTGAAACCCAGGCCATGTGAGTGACAGATCTGAACAACAAGACAGTGGGTCCAGTCCTCTGTGACCTAGGGAATCTTCAGGGGTGCAGCACACAGGCAGAGCACTTACAAAGTTTGGGGCTGTTGGGGCTTGAAGTTCTTGCAAGGGGAACAGTATGATACAGGACACATTTTATTTTTAAAAACTTTTTTTAAATTTATTCAGCACAGGGTCTCGCTATACAGCTCAGACTCACACTGATCCTCCTGTCTGAGCCTTCCCAGTGCTGGGATTACAGGCATGCAGCACCATGCCCCATTTCTGTGGTCCACTTAGTGCAGGGTTGGCAGAGCACTCAGTGCCGGGGCTGGAACCCCAATCCTTGCACTTGTGAGGCAGGCACTCAGATTGCCGAGCTATCTCCTGACCTCAGGAAATACTATATATATATATATATATATATATATATATATATATATATATAATATTATAGTACAGCGTCTACAAGGTCTCACTACACAGACTAGGACATACTTTATAATAGTATTTATTTATTTATTTATTTATTTATTTTATTTATTTATTTTGGCTGACTCAGGCTGCTTTACTGGTGGGGCTAGGGATTGAACCGCCAACCCTGGTGCCTGACAGGAACTCCCACACAGGCACTTTAACCACTGAGTTAACCTGTAATAGTACTTTATAACGAGTCACCCACACAGGAAATCTGTCCGCACACGTAAACACTGAAGACTCCAGCTGAGGCTCTGGATCCTACTTCACAGATCTGTGCCAACAAGGCCCAGAGGTCAGTGGTAAAAGCTAGGAAGTCTGCGCCAGCGGGCTGAGGGGATCCACACTGGAGCCAGGAAGTGATGCTCAAGGTAAGCACTGGAAGCCAGGTGTGGTGGGGCATGCCTATAATCCCAGCACTTGGGAAGCTGAGGCAGGAGGATTGCTAGTGAGTTCAAGAACAGCCTGGGCTACAAAAGTGATCTCAAGACCAGCCTGAACTGCATAGCAAAACATTGTCTCAAAAAGACAAAAAAAAAAAAAAAAAGAATGGCCACACTTCAGGTGAGCGCTAGAGCTCCCTAAAAGTCCCACAGCCATCTTCAGCAACAGGGAGATCCAAACTCCTCCAGCAATAGGCAAAGCTGAGGGTCCCACCAGGAAAGCCAGCATGACAAGCTCCTCCATGAGGCTGAGCAGAGCACCGTCTTCCCCTCCGGAGCTCATGATGCGGACCAAAGCCCCTGCAAGGTTTGTCAGGAAAGCCAGCATGACAGGGCCCTCCAGCAGAACAGCCCAAGAGAACCAGCTGCCTCCAACAGCTCCAACAGCTCCAACGGCTCCTCAGAACAGCTCCCCCACAGCACTCTGATGGCTTCTCCAGTCCTGCCTTCGCGCTGCCGGCCACAGCCCTTGGGTGGGCCTCCTGCACCCAGCACCGTGCTACTTTAGTTCAGCTGGGTGTAAGAAGTTGGCCACCAGTTAGAAATCCTAGGGAGCCCAGGCTGACCTCAGACTGATGGCCGACCTCCTGCCTCAGCCTCCCGAGTGCTGGGGTTACAGGCGGGCACCAGCATGGCTGGCTGCCTCAGGGATGCCAGGGGTTTCTACTTTCCTGTGCTGCTGAGAAGTCTGAGGCCGTTCTGACCCTTGGCCTTTCCCCTTTCACTTGTTCTTCTTTCTTTTTGGAAGCTCTTAGAGCCCTCATCCTTTTTTTTTTTTTTTTTGTCTTTTTGAGACAGGGTGTCTCTATGCAAGTATGCAGTTCAGGCTGGCCTTGAGCTCACTTTTGTAGGCCAGGCTGGTCTCAAACTCATACCAATCCACCTGTCTCAGCCTCCCAAGTGCTGGGATTACAGGCATGGCCACCATGCCCAGCGCCTTCATCCTTAAATCTTGAAAAGTCTATGAAAATGCTTTGGAGGGGGCCTCATTTCACACTGCCCAGACAACATCAGGGACCTTTCAAAGCTGTATTTCTTGTCCTTCAACTCTGGGAATTTAGGAGAGCAAAATAAAAGTATAAGATGAGTGTCCGGGATATAGCTCAGCAGCACAGCACCTGCCTGGCAAGCATGAGGTCCTCAGTTTGATTTCTGGAACCCACAAAAAAACAAGATATATCATGTATAGGTACAAACTCTCTACGATGAATGCAATCATTGAGTATATCTAAAGTATATATATATATATATATATATATATAATTTATGTCTATTTATTTATTTATTGCAGTACTGGGGATTGAACTCAGGACCTTGCACTTGCCAGGTAGGCATTTATACTGCTGAGCTATCTCCCTGACCCAATAAAATTAATTTTAAGGAAAAGATGATGGAGCCAGGCGTGGTGGCACACATTTAAGGAGGCTGTTTGTTCCTGGCCTCCAGTGTTTCCAGATAAATTTTGAAATCAGGGTATCTCTTTGGGATTTTGATGAGGATGACGTTGAAAGTTTTTTTCTTTTTTCCTATCAGGGATCGAACTTATGACCTTGCAGCTGCCAGGTGGGCGCTTACACCACTGAGCTATCTCTCCAGCCCGGGACTGAATCTATAAATCACTTGGAGGAGCAGTGATTTCCTCATGTCGTCGACCCTTCCCAGGCTCCATCTCTCAGTTAATTGATTGGTCGGCGCTGAGGATTGAACCCAGGCTGTTGGCACGGAGCTACAGCCCCTGCTCTTTAAATTGTATTTATCTATTTTTTAGGGTTTGGAGGCAAGGTCTCTGTAAATTGTTCAGGCTGGGCTTGAACTTTTGAGTCCTGTCTCAGCCTCCCCCGTGTTGGATGGCAGGTGTGTTAGGGGGATTTTGGTGGTGTCGCAGCAGAGATGTAGAAATAAAGAGGAAGGGGAATCCTTCATTAACTCTGGAGACGCGCAGAAAACCGAAGGCAGGAGAATGGAAAACCCTCTAGCCAGAGGCAGGGAGCGTGAGACTTTATGGACTTCTGCTAGGGGCGGAGCTCAGGGGGCGGGGTCAGTGATCACAAGGAGCCCTGGGGGGGGGGGTCTCCCGTGTGCGTGCGTGCGTGCGTGCGTGCGAGCGAGCGAAAGGTAAGAGGAAGCTGCGTCAAGGGCTAGAGTGGGGAAGGAGGTGGCAGTGGTCACTGGGGAGGTAATAGTGGCAGACAGACAGACGACAGTCGGACAGAGAGACGGACAGACGGACAGGCAGACAGACAGGGCAGTTTTCAGGCAGGTAACAGAAATGGGTGACAAACAGAAACACAGCACCTCTTGTGCATCGCCCCACGGGCTTTAAAAGCAGGGACTCGCTGTTCCTTGATCCTGGAGGGCAGGAGTCAGTCCGATGCACACAGCACCCCGCACCCTCTGGATGCAGGGAGGACGCCATGTGGGCCCTCAGGCGCCCACGTCCTCAGCCTTGGGACCTCAGAGTCTCCTGTCCCCATCTGCAAAACCTGCTTTTCCCGAGAGGTCGCATTCACAGCTCCTGGGGTGAGGACCTTGGTGATGGGTTCCGGCCTAAGTATAGACTGCTGGGTTATCACAGTGCTGATCCAACGGGGCTGAATCCCCACATTGGCTCCCCGGAGAGACCGCCTCCCCGGTTTCCCCAGTCCAGCCCTAGATACAACTTCCTTTCACCTTTCCCAGACCACAAGGGAGCCTCCAGTCAGCTCCAGTGTGCCACCGGACCTGCCCCTCAAATTCTGCCCCTGTCAAAAGTCCCTAAAGTTTCAGCCTTCCGTCATCCATGTCCGAGGATTCCCCCATCTTTTGGCCATAGATCTCTCCGTGTCTTCAGAGTTAATAAAGGCCTCGTTCACCTTTCCTGTCACTTTATGCTGCCCAAACCCCTAACACTTGGCATTTTGGGGGTACTCAGCCCAACAGGTAACTTAGCAACTTATCAAGAAACTTACTTAGGGCTGAGGAGACAGCTCAGTGGCACAAGTACCTAAGTGTCAAGCACAAGGCCCTGAGTGCGAGTCCCAGTAAGAAAACGAACAAACGCAGCTTACTTAAAAGAAAAAGTTGCTGGGCGTGGTTGCGCATGCTTGTACTTTCGGCACCTGAGAGGCTGAGGGGGCAGGGGGTAGCTGAGAGTTTGAGACCAGCCTGGGCTGCAAAGTGAGCTCAAGGCAACTCGGCTTGGTGGCATGTAATCCCAGCACTCAGGAGGCTGAGGCAGGAGGATTGTTGCAAGTTCAAGGCCAGCCGGAGCCACAGGATGAGACCCTGCCCACCTGTTCTCCATCACCAGCCCCTAGGGCACGTAGAAGTAGGAGGGAGATTTTGGTTGTCACGGCACTGGGTGAGTGAGTGCCCTGTAATGTGTGGGGCCTCGGGACACCAGGTGGGGAACACAGGCCTGGCCTCCTGGCCTCTACAATCCCTGCTTTTTTGAGGAGGGAGGAGCAATTGCTGTTCCCCCAGTCTTTGCCAATTTCATGTCATTTGCCTCTGCAGCCTTTCAGGTTATTTAACTTGTAAATTTCCCTCCTAATCTGGCTCCGTGTCTTGCAGAGCCCTGATTGAGCCATTTAAACGTTTTTAGTATTCTGCGCACAGTGGAATGGTTTAGTATTCCGCAAGCAGGGGCAGCCTCAGCAGGGCGGCCAGGCAGCAGTGTGGAGGGCATCCTGCCATGGGGCCACCCAAGGTGCTGCCTGGGTGGGTCCCAGAGAGGAAGCGTGCTGACCAGTGGCCCGGGCCGAGGGCTCAGCTCCACCTTGCCACCCTTCTCTTCGCCACGTGCAGAAGGTACTGCGCTTGTGCACGATTCCCAGCGCCGATCCCTGGCGCTTGAGGCTCCCCATGCCCAACCCAGCCCCTAGCCCCCAGGCAGCCTTGCTGGTGCTGCTTTCTCCACAGCTCTGTGAGTTTAAATCCAAAATGTCCCCCAAAGCCTCCTGTGTGGAAGGTGACTGGATCATGGATTGGCCCACTCAGGAGTTCAACTTTATCCCGGAGCAAGTGCCCCGCCCCCTTTGTGGAGCTCAGAGCCTATGAGCCTGGCTGGAGGTGGTCACCGAGGTGAGGCTGGCAGGGCGCATTCCTGTCCCAGACCCTCCTTGCCCTCTCAGCTTCCTGTCCACTGCGCCACCAGCAGCCCTCCTCCACAAGGCCCAGGAGCCGCAGAAACAGCTTCTCCTTTCATTTTGAGGCGTAGCCTGTTCTGCCTTGGTAATAGGAAAGCTGTTGCACAAGGGTGACCCTTGGTCCCTGGCCCATGGCTGCATGGTGGTGCATTCCTGTTGGCCCAGCACTCGAGGCTGGAGGCAGAAGGATGGCCTGAGTTCAAGGCCAGCCTGGACTACCTAGTGAGGCCCTGTCTCAAAACAAAACAAAAAACAAAACAAAAAAAACCAAAACAACAACAACAAAAAAACAGATATGCACCACGTTCTGCTGTGGATGCTCTCGGGTGGCTTCACGTGGTTGGTGTTGCCACTGCCCCCGCCGCTGGCTGGGTCCCTTCTGTACCTGTTGCTGCCTAACAAGCCGTGTCACTTCCTGCAGCACCATGGGTCTGTAACAGCAAGGAAGGGCACAAGGTCTCTGCTCTGAAGCGCTTGGCGCCAAGCTGGGAAGCCTGGATGGAGGTCAGGCACACAGGAGAGACTTGGGTAGGGGTCGGAGGCTCCTCCTGCATGCATATAGGGCCCTGCAGCTGGGACGGGCCACCACCCAGCACCCACGTGGCACCTGGTATAGCTCTGCGCAGAGGCCTGGTCATCCTCGTGGTATGGTGGCTGGGGTCCCAGAGACAGCACCCGAGCACAGCACCAAGCACGGCACCTCATATGGCACCACGCATGGCACCACGTGTGGCTGCTGGGATGCTGCCGTAGTCTTTGAACTGCAACACAGGGCCCTGACTTTCTCTGCCACTGGAACAGGTGGGCAGGGCTGGTGCCAGCAGCATACAATAACAGTTCTGGATACAGTTCCTGTTTTTAAAAATTTTTATGTACGCATGTATTTACTTATTGCGAGGTTATGAGCAGAATAAATTTATTGAGGGAAAGGGCTGGGGAGATAGCTCAGGGGCACAAGTGCCTTCCTGACAAGTGTAAGGTCCTGAGTTCGATCTCCAGTTCCACACACACACACACACAAAGATTTATTGGGGGGAAAGAAAGCTCCTGTCAATGAGATGGACAGGAAGGAGGTCTCGAGTGGATGGTCTCCTTTTTATGTATTTAGACAGGGTCTTCAGGGTCTCATTATGGAGGTCTGACTCATAGTGATCCACCTGTGCTCAGCCTCCCATATGGCCAGCCCCAGGTACCTGTCACATTTGTTTCTTAAAAACGGCTGGTTACTGTGATGCATAGCTGGTCACTATGACTAGTGTACATTGTAAGAACCAATCAAGGGCCAGCCAAATAGCTCAATGGATTAAAGCGCTTGTAAACAGGTGCAGGAGCCAGGGGTTCGGTCCCCGGGCCTGCCCTATTGGTCCCATCCCGAGGGTGTGTTGAGACAGCAATTGAGACTGGGCTTGGTGGTGCACCCCTGTAACCCCAGCTGTTGAGAGATTATAAACAGGCAGATCACTATGAGTCTGATCTAGTAGTGAGACCCTGAATACCCTATAGACCCTTCTCTAGAATACAAATTTATTTTATTTTATTTTTATGGCTGGCTCAGCCTGCCCTGGGGGTGGGGTTGGCACAGTATGTGGTGCTGGGGATTGAACCTCTGTCCCTGTGGTTCCTAAGCAGGCACGATAGACCACTGAACCATCTCGCCAGCCCTAGAACACAAATTTTTAAAAAAGAACCAGCCAAAGACAGCCAAGCACTCTCTCTTTGTACCTCCCCTTGCAGGCACCCTAGAACCTTCTGAAGGACAGTCAACTGCCTGTCGCTGCTCATCATTAAATGGGTCTCCTCCAGGTCCTGGGTGATGTTTTCAGTGTTTCTTCTCACTGTTGCAACTGATTCATAGGAAATTCTATCCATCTATCTATCTATCTATCTATCTTTATTTATTTATCGCAGGACCAGAGTTCAAATTCATGACCTTGCACTTGCCAGGCAGGCATTTGTGCATGGAGCTATCTCCCCAGCCCCATAAATTTTGAATAAAAGCTATGGTAACAGGCATGGTGGTGCACATCTGTAATCCCGGCACTTGTGAGGCTGAGGCAGTAGGATCACTATGCAGCCGGGGCTACAGAGTGAGCCAGCTCAAGGACAGCATGAACTGCATGGTGAGACCTTGAGTTGAAAAAGGCAAAAATAAATTAATAAATAAATACAAAATCACAGTGTTTCCAAAAGACAGTTCTCTAAAAGGTATTTTGACATATCTTTTGTTTTTATGTATGTAGTACAGGGTCTACAGGGTCTCACTACACAGATCAGACTCTAATGATTTTCCTGTCTCAGCCTCCCCAGCGCTGGGATTACAGGCGTGCACTACCACACCTGGTTTCAGTGGCCAGCCAGCAAGGGGGCAGCACGGCATGTGGTGCCGGGGATTGAACCTGGGTCCTTGCAGTTGCCAGGCAGATGCTTAGACCCTGGTGCTATTGCCCTAGCCCACGAAATATCTAAAAAAGAATAATCCTTGCGACTGGCTTCTGAGTGGCTGTGTCTGGCAGAGAGACTTGAAGAAGTGGACACTTCAGGTTAGTCAAGACGAGGATGGATCAGAGTCTGAGGATGAGGTAGTTTCTACTTGCAGAACTCTGCTTTTTTTTTTTTTATACTTACTGTATTTTTTGGTTGAACTGTTTTTAGAGGAGGCTTTTTGTTGTTGTTTTTGGTGCCAAGAACCAAATCCAGGGCTTCTAGCCTGCTAGGCAAGCGTTCTGCTGCACAGCCAAATCCCCAGCCCCAAGCTCTGCTTTTTAATAAAACAACATGTGTGTGAGAAGGAAACATCTGGAAATGGGCTTTGAGTTTATTGGTGAATAAAAATATTGCATTATTTTGACAAGGACAAAAACAAGGGCAACCCATTCAGGACCCTGCTGTCTCTCTGGAGCTGTTTCTCTCGATAAATGTTCTTACTCAAACTAAAAAAAAGACTAAAAACAATGCAAAACTATGACTTGGCTTTCTGGTTGTTTGGTCATCCAATCAGTGAATCATATGAACACAACAGAAAAGGATGTAACTTCTTTGGTAATTTGACATGAAATACTGGCATGGGTAAAGTAAAAAGAGAACCAGAGGACTGGAGATGTAGCTCAGCAGCACGAGCGCCTGCCTGGCAAGTGCAGGGTCCTGAGTTCAACCCCTGGTGCGGGGGGGGGGGGGGGGG
>PVJA010058403.1:0-10097 GCA_004027025.1 Myocastor coypus
AAAAAAAAAAAAAAAAAAAAAAAAAAAAAGGAAGGTTCAAAACTCAATTTAAGAAGCCGGGTATGGTGGCTCATGCCTGTAATCCCAGCACCTGGGAGGCTGAGGCAGGAGGATTGGTGGGAGTTCGAGACCAGCCTGGGCTACAAAAGTCAGCTCAAGGCCAGCCTCAACTGCATAGCGAGACTCTGTCTCAAAAAAGAAAGAAAAAGCACCTGCTTGGGAAAGCTTGGGTGGCTTCAGGGACCGCAGTTCGATCCCTGGCACCACATGCTGCGCCAGCCCTGCTCTCAGGATGGGCTGAGCTGGCCATAAAAATGAGTGAATAAACAAACAAAGGTTCTGAAACAAGAAAAAAAAATTTAAAAAATCTTTAAGTTATTTTTATTTTTATTTATTTTTTCTTGTTTCAGAACTTTTGTTTATTTATTTATTTTATGGCAGGCTCAGCCTGCCCCGAGGGCAGGGCTGGTGCAGCATGTGGTTCTGGGGGATCGAACTGCGGTCCCTGCAGCCGTCTAAGCTTTCCTAAGCAGGAGCTTTAGACCACTGAGCCATCCTGCCGGGCCCCCCAAAAAATTCTTTAAAAAACCGAAAAAACTTCAATTTAAAGGGGATAAAGCAGTCATTTATCAAGGTTTCCACTCCATAAGGACTATAGAACATATACAAAAAAGCAACAAAATAGAATTAGGTAGGCTGCCCCTTGGAGAGGGCTCTGCACCTGACTGGAAGAACAACTTGGAAGCCACTTAGAATAAGAGGTCCCCAAGATGGAATGACTATCTGTCTATAGGAGGCAGGAGCTAAAATGCTCTGAAAAACAAGGGAGAAGCTGAACTCTAGGTCCTCCTCCCCTACGTCTAATTTTCTTCTCTAATTACAGTTGGGAGATGGCCAAATAGCTCAGTGGATTAAAGTGCCTGTAAGCAGGTGCAGGGACCAGGGTTTGATCCCTGGGCCTGCTGTGCTGGCCCTGCCCCCAGGGCCTGCTTACGTGGCAATTGAGACCAGGCAGTGGGGGCTCCGTGCCTGTAATCCCAGCTCTTGGGAGGCTGTAAACAGGCAGATCATTATAAGTCCAATCCAAACATCCTGTAGACCCTTCCCTAAAAATACTAGTTAGATAGATAGATAGATAGATAGATAGATAGATAGATAGATAGATAGATAGAAATTTTGAAGAATCAGCCTGTGGGAGGGAGGCAAGTGATCAGCCTACCCAAAATACTTGGAGATCTTTGTCTTTTTGACTTGTTGACACCCTTTGCTTTCAGGGCCCCGAGGGAAGACCTACGCTTTCAAGGGAGACTATGTGTGGACTGTGACAGATTCAGGGCTGGGCCCCTTGTTTCTAGTGTCCGACCTTTGGGAGGGGCTCCCAGGAAAACTAGATGCTGCTGTCTATTCTCCTCGAACACAGTGGATTCACTTCTTTAAGGGTAAGGGAGCTGGCTACAATGTCTTTATGTCTAGGGCCTAGACATAAAGAAGCCACAAAAAAGTCAAGAAGCTTCTAAAAGGGTAAATTGCTAGGCATGGTGGAGCATGTCCATAATCCCAACACTTGGAGAGAGGCTAAAGGAAAGCAAAACAAATGAAAGGGTGGAATCAAGGGACCATGAGCTACTACCTCAGGATAGAAGTGACTTGTTCTTTCCTTATACACTCTTAGGAGACAAGGTGTGGCGCTATATTAATTTTAAGATGGCTCCTGGATTTCCCAAGAAACTGAGTAAGGTAGAGCCCAACTTGGATGCCGCTCTCTATTGGCCTGTCAACCAGAAGGTGTTCCTCTTTAAGGTACAGAGTTCAAAAGGAGTGCACAGCCCTCCTTAAGAGGGGCAGACTAACTCATACATCTTTGCAGTTGCAGTGGGCTGAGGGTGGACCTCTAGGAGTCTTTAAATTCTGTCTTCATTGTGCTATTATCTATGTCTACCTTATACCTAGGGCTCTGGGTACTGGCAGTGGGATGAGCTGGCACCAACTGACTTCAGCCGCTACCCTAAACCAATCAAAGAGTTGTTTACTGGAGTACCAAACCAGCCTTCAGCTGCCATGAGCTGGACAGATGGCCGAGTCTATTTCTTCAAGGGCAAGAAGTATTGGCGCCTCAACCGGCAGCTTCGAGTAAAGAAAGGCTATCCAAGAAACACCAGTCACAACTGGGCACGCTGTCATCCTCAGACCCCAGGTGCTACTTCACCAGCTGGGGATACCACTCCCTCAGCCATCTCGAACACTGACACAGTCTTGGACATTACTTCCTCAGCCTCAGACTCCATGCTTTCGCTACCTGTTAATGTCACCTTCCAAGAGGCCTAAGGCTGAATCAAATGTCTGTTTATTACAACTACAGCAGGCTCATGAACTAGATCTCCAGCCTCTAAACGTTTCAATTCTAGCCATTACTCTCCCAAGAGATGCTTCCTTTACTTTGGTTCATCCCCTGTTCCATCCAGTTTCTCCTCACTTTAGGTAGTCTTAGATATCACTTCCAATGGTGCCATCTCTCTGAAAGATGGTGGCAGAGGGATATGTCAATCAGGCCTTTAGCTGACAGGATGTGGCAGCTGGGGAAGCTAGAAACCTGGATTCTATTCATCTCAGGTAAAGTACAAGAAAATAGTATGGCCAGTAAAATGAGCAAAGGCTGGGGAATCCTTAAGAATCATACTGCCTGCTTGTGGCTTGGGAACACTAATTTAACCTCATTGACCTCTGGATTGTCTATTAGCAAAGTTAATGCCAATCCTGCATGGTTGTTGCATGAAATGAAATGAAATACTGTGTACACGTAAAGAGTCTGGCAAGTTTGTGGTTTGTAAAGACTAATTCTGTGTTTCTAAGAGAGGGCTCAACAGCTTGTACTCTACCTGAGTTTGCAGCTCCTACAGTGCTCTGTCTGAGAAGAGTACACCTATCAGATTTTTTAGAAGACAGAAGACATTAACATGTCTACCTCTTTGAGGATACCCAGGGAGCGGGAAGAATTGGAACAACAAAGGCAGAGTTCCCCGGTTCAGTTTTCAATGCCATTTTATTCACATGTCTTGTGTTCTTCCTCTCTCCATCATAGTCCTGCTGCCTGGGAGATATGTTTTCCATCTGGGAAACCAGAGGACAGCAGAGTTGAGGCAGTAGTTAGTATATGTGCTGCTGAAGAGAGCACATCGAGGGGGTAGTTAGAAAGGGTTAGTGGATGAAACGAATTCTGGTTAAGGAAGGAGTATCACCCACAATGACAGATGGAGAAGGCACTTTTCTCCCATGTAGCCGTGAAGACCAGACTGCTTTGGGCAAAAGGGCAAGGCTGTGGCATACGGCCAATGCTATCTTCTTGGAGCAAGGAGCCCTTTTGGGAAGGCAGGTGTTGAGACAGGTGCTGGGACTTCCTCAGGTTTAGGTGAAAAGGGGAAGCACTATGGAGGATAATGCTCCCCAGTGAGGTAGGAAAAGGGGGCACAAGCCTATTGGGGTACAAGGGGAAAGGCCAGTCAGAATCCCAACTACCTCTTTTGTGCTGTTTTCATCAGAAGCTATCACATGTCTTAGAGGCTCCCAGATTTTCCATAGGTACTACAAAAACAGCTCCTTATTTCAGTACTGCAAGGCACATTGAGATGGTTATTTACTTGGGTAAAAGCCTGGCTTGCTTTGGAGAGAATAAGGGAGTTAGTATCTCTAGGGAGCAGACACCTTTATCACTGAACAGAGATGGGTAGTCATATTTCTGTTATTCTACCCTCCCCAAAAGATTCTTTTCTTCCTGTCCCTGAAGCATATCTGCAAGGCTGGCCTGGAGAACAGGTCCTATCCCCAAATCTAAGAGGTGGAGAAGTCTGTGTATGAGTGCCTTGGGCCCTCATTAGGGTAGGGTGTCAGTTCAGCCCGAGGGTGTGGTGAGGGGTACAATGGAAGCACAGTCAGAATCCAGGTCCAGGATGGTGCTGGGAACTGTGGCCAGGGTGCCTGGTCCCAGCTGGCGGTCCCGAAGACTCTGGAGATAACTCTGAAGGGGTACAAGGTGAAAGGGCAGAAGGAGGGCCCTGGGTCAGAGCCCCCTCTCAACCTGACCATCCCCATTTACCCTCTGCCCCATCTCCCCAGGGTGCCCCCATGCCCCCACTCACTGGAGCCAGACTGTCAGCAGGGCTCCGGGCACTTGGGGGGAGCTGGCGCCGATAGCTGCCCTCACACAGTCCCACCCCAGAGGGGGTCCGGTGCCACTTGGCCTCTTGTGAATGGATCCGAAGAAGTTGAAGATGCCTTCGCTGGTGGCTCAAAACCACTGATTTGGAAGGGGCAATTGAGACTTAAGGAGGCTTCGTGAGGCCCTAAATTCTATTCTCAATCATATTCATATTCTATAGAAATCCATTTGAGCTCACTATTATGTTCTCTCAAGCCTCAAATCACTTTCAGTGATTAGAATTCTACTTTTTTCTTCTAGGAGCTCCCTTTATTTCCATAGGGTCCCAAATAACCTGCCTTCCCTACCCTGAAAATTTCTCCTCTCATCTTCACCTAGACACCAACTCTACTCCAACTCCAACTTTCTTCAATGTGCTGTCCCATCTAGCATGGATATCCTCCCCTATTCTTGTCCCTAATGTCTAATTTCTCACCTTTCCCTCCTCAAGTCTGCGAAGTAGGGACACGAGTACACATAGGTTGGCTGTTTCTACACCGAAGTGCTGACTCACCATTGGTGTGGCCTCTGTGTTCCTCAGACATGAGCTTCCACTGGGCCAGGGCCCCAAGAGACCCTAAGGCTGGCCAGGTCCCCAGTAAGACCCAGCTATACCAGCAGAGAGGAGGCAAAGCTGTTAGTGCCTGCAGGCGTTGGCCCAGCCGACTGCCCAGCGCCAGTCCCTCCAGGAAGTAGTCAGCACAGGCCACTAGCACTCCGGCACCCAGCAGGGCTGTGCCCAGAATTGTGAAATGACGAGGCCACCGAAGTGTCAGCAGGGCTCCCAGGAGTGCCAGACCCACCAGCCCTCCAGCTGGTACCCAGGCTGAAGGTGGTTGGTAGATGGGCTCAGTGGCTAGCAGGGCTCCAGCACCCAGGGTCAGACCTAGCAGGAGACCAGTCAGGAAGAGCCCAACACTGCGAACCAGCATGGTGACCAAGCCGCAGAGGAATCCGATGCCCAGTGCAATGCCCGCGCTCATCTCCAGGCTCAGCTGTGTCTCCAGCACCCGCTCCTTGTGGCACAGCAGGAAGATCACCAGAGCTCCTGACAGCAGGCCCGAAAGAAACATCACTGCCTTGAAGCAGCGGTAGCCTGGGAAGGGAGGCAAGAGACACTGAGAGGCAGAAAGGGGGGTTCTTCAGGGATCATTTGGGAGAACTGGGAAAGGAAAGGTAACCAGAGCAGCAGAAGACAGAAACAGCAAGTCAAGGGGACCTCAGGACAAGGGGAGGAAAGGGATAAGGTTAGGGTTGGAGGAGAGGCGCTTAGGAACTGAGGGCTTGAGAAGGAAAATTAGGAGGCAAGATGGGTGCACTGAGAGTAAGAACAGGAAGGTCTAGTCCCTCTGGAGATGGGCCACAGCAAGAAATCACCATGCACTGATTCAGGTTGCTAGGGAAAGGTGGAGAAATCTTCAGAATGGGGGATAACTGGGAATGCAGTTCTGAGGTAGGGAGGCATAGGACAGCAAATGATCGATGACAGAGAACAGAGCTAGAGGGCATGGGTAAGTGGGTGGGCAAGAAGCTGGCAAGGGCAGAATGGGCCACCCTGAAGGTAGGCATCCCCTGACAGAAGTGGGAACAAAGACAGTTGGCATCATCTTTGAGTGTAACTGTCTGGGCAGCTGCCCCCCCAGGACCTTGGCCCTGCCCTCACCGAAGCAGCAGTAGATGATTCCAAAGCAGCAGCAAAGGGCACACACCAGGGCAGGTGCTAGTTCAGGGTTGTCCTGGGGTTCCAAGATACATCTTAGGCCTGGAGGCTCTGACAGTTGTTGGTTAAAGTGCCTAGGATAAGCTGTCATGGTCAAGGGTAGCAAGGCTTTTTTCATGGTCCGAGAGGTGGTTGCAGAGTGGGAGGTCAGTGTGAACTCCTCTCATCTATCCATGAATATCTTGAGGGTGTTGGGAAACCTGTAAGAGGACAAAGGAGAGAACTCATGTGTTATGAATCTTCAAGACTCTACTTCTGTTTTGTTTTAAAGAATGGCCAATTTTAGGCAGGAAAATGGCTCTGTTGGGCTAACTAAAGAAAACTACAGGGGCCCAGCGGGATGGCTCAGTGGTCTAAAGCGCCTGCTTGGGAAAGCTTGGGCAGCTTCAGGGACCGCGGTTCGATCCCTGGCACCACATGCTGTGCCAGTCCTGGCCTTGGGGTGGGCTGAGCCAGCCATAAAAATGAGTGAATAAACAAAGGTTCTGAAACAAGAAAAAAAAATAAATAAATAAATAAATAAACCAAAACAAAACTACAGGCTTTTGTTGGAGTGTGATGTCTCATTATCACCCTCTAAAATCAAAACATTAAGGAAAATTTAAGTGAACTTTCATGAGGCAATGAGCCTATGTCTGCTTTTTAGGATGAAGGTAGGAGTAGGAAGTCCTGGGTCTGTGGGGAGAAGGGGAGAAGAGGACTGGGGAGCTAAAGCCCCTGCAGCCTTTCTAAAAAGAAAGCCTGCTTCATTTGCAGCTAAGACTCAATACTCCTCCACAGGATTGGCAAGGGCAAGGTTAATAAAAAGGGGGGAGGAGGAAGAGACGACAATGAGTCATCCTGGGGTCTCAGGATGTCTGCTGTAACTCCAGGGAAGAAAGAGGGAAAAAGAAAAAGGCACTGAAAGAGTTTGGGACAAGTAATTAATTAGGGACAGCCACTTTATCAAGAGTTTTAAAGCCTTGGCTTTGAGCTGAGATGGAGTTGTTGGGGGAAGGGGTTTGCCTCTGAAGTCCAAATCCCATAGCCCCACATGGAATAAGAGGCACCTCACTCACAGATGTCACACATCCTGGTATCCACTTGCTTCTCCCCTCAGGACACTGATGGACCTTTTCCTACCCCAGGGGTCTGAGTGCTGCCAGTGGGATCTGAGTTGAGATCCTGAAAGGAGATTAACAAGGAAGGGGTGGTAATTGGAGTCCTGTGGGAGTGGGGTGGGATAGATGCAGGCACTTTCCTTCAGCTGCCTTTCAGATACCAGGGTTCTAACAGCCTAAGGAGTGGCTTGGGAAATTGCTGGGGCTCTTAACAGATGTGGAAGTCTGAGACTCTGAACAAGAGAAGGTTGGGGAAAGGATATTTAACTACTCACCACCCAGCCAGGGCTGAGGAGGGGGGTGGAAGTGCTTCCCTAGACCCCCAGCTGCATCCCAGCTTAGAGGTCCTAGGTGCCCGGGCGGGTATCAGGAGTGGGCACCCCCAGGGTCACTCTGTTCTTTGCTCCCTAAACTCTTGGAAGTCGTAGCCCAAGCTCTGTGAGAAAAAAAGCAACTAGCCTGGGGGGGGGGGGGGGCGGGGCGGAGGAAGGGGACAAGGGTGTGTGTTGAGTGACATCACGGGGCGGGCCCCTCCAACCCGTTCCTCCGTGTGTGGGGGGATATAATCGCTTACTGGTCTACTCCAGAACCACACTGTCAACTATAGCAGGGAAGGGGATTTGGGGACATGGCAAGAGATTTGGGAAAACATCCCTGAATACTTAGGAGGAAACTCAACAACTCGAAGCTCTCAAAGTGCCAACTGGGGTCCCATCTCGCCCCCTAGCTCCAGCTTGGTTTCTTCCACTTCCCAGAGAATTGGAGTATTGTCTTCAGAACTGGGTGGTCGGCATCGGGGACCTGGGGAAGCGAGTTTTACCGGTCTGGGAGAGCTGGCGAGGGGTTTATGGGTGGAAAATCTTGCGGAGAAAGACGGGGTGTAGGCGGGAAAGGGGCAATGACAGAATTGGAAGACTAGAAAATGTGCAGAGGAAGGAACCCAGGGTCTGCGTGGGGGCGGGGGCGCCTGTCGACGTCGGCGGAAAGGCTTGGTATGCAAATAAGATGCAAAGCAGCACACTGAGCAGTGCCGCGATCTATAGCGCTCGGCGTCGATTTTACGCCCGGCGGAGCTGTGCTCTCAGCCCTCTGGCCTTGTTCCGTAACCAGGCTTGGGAACGAGGGGGCGGATCCGGGGCGTGGGAGCTGCAGTTATAAGGGAAAGCTCGCTATCTGGGTCAGCCGCCGTGGAGGCCGAAGGCCGCTAGGAGAGGAGGGGTAGCCCGAAGCATCCTCTCTTCTGCGAACACAAAAGATCCTCTGTCCTCGCTACGACCCGTAGGGAAGAGATCAGGGCGGTGGTTCCTCTGCGACTCCTAGTCTTGTCTGCAAGGGAAAAAAAAAAAGACTGGTTCGGTGGTTGTCCTTCATCTCCCATTGTCTGCAACGCCCAGGTGTAGAGCCGGAGCAACTCTTGAGAATCGGCCCCCAGCCCACAGGCTCTGCGGCAGAACAGCCTGGCTTCGCGCTCCGCCGCGCCGTCTGCGCGAACAGCCACCGAGGCCAGCATCGGAGGGCCCTTTAAGGGGTGGAGCCATGCTCTGGAGGGCCTCCTCCTCGGAGTTGATTCAGCGCTAAGTGGACCGGCTTACTCCTGGGCCAACTGCTTTTTCTTTTCCTTCCCGTCTCTTCCCCGGTGACCCCGGAAGTGGAAGTCGTCGGTGCAGGTTGGCGGCCGCGACGGGGACGGAAGTCGGAAGCGGAGCCGTTGCGGGAGGCGGAGCCGGGGGAGCTGCGCTCGTAGCTCCCCCTGGCCCCAAGGTCCACTGCTCAGGGGGAGGAGTTACTGCCGCTTTCCAGTTCTTTACTTTCTCCCTTTTACCCGCCCCGTGGGCTCTCTGGGGGGACCCTATACTCTGTCTCCAGCTTTTCCTTTAGGGGCACACGGTCCCCACCCTTTCCTGACAGTCTGCGGTTACCCGCTTTTCGGCTGTCTTTACTGTTTTCCTAAGAGTGACCCTTGGACCACACCCTTTGCAGTATCTCTTACCCCGACTGAAGATTATGGCTTCCTGGAAGAAGAAAAACTAAGATTTGGAGGAGGGGGAAAGTTTCAAGAAAGGTTTTGGTTACTCTGATTCTGGCTTATTGTTAGGGTTAATGAATGTTCCAGGGGATATGGGATGAGGAGGGAGGAGAGTACATGAAATATATCCCCAATTTAAGATTAACTTTCCTTCGGTCTCACCCTTGACTATTCTCACTTTAATACCTTTGTTCCAGGCACCAGAGCTTACCGTGATGGCTGTGACCTAAAACCCTCAGGAAGCCCTGGGGTCATGGCCCAGAAGCACCCGGGAGAAAGAGGGTTGTGTGGAGTGGACCACAGTAGCGGTGCCTCCCTCAGGACTTTAGGACCCTCCACGGATCCTGAAATACTTGCATTCTCAGGACTCAGGGATTCAGCAGAGACTGCTCCTAATGGTACCAGCTGCTTCACAGAACATTCTAGTCCGAAGTACACACAACTCCCAAATCCCGCTCATTGGTCAGATCCAAATCATGGCCCCCCAAGGGGTCCAGGACCACCTAGGGAACGAGAGGACCCTGACCAGAGCGAGGCATCGTCAGAAGAATCAGGAATGGACCAGGAACTCTCAAAGACTGCAGCTGAGTACCACGAGGTTGGGAACCCTTCTTTTCTTTCCAGTTCATCTGCTTGTAACTGCCAGGGAACGCCTGGAATTCCGCAAGGGCCTTACTCTGAGGGAGGAGATGGTTCTTCTAGCAGCTTTTGCCAGCATTGTACCTCTCCAGCCTTGGGGGAAGATGAAGAATTGGAAAAGGAATATGACAATGAGGGACCTTTTAAATTTACAAGTGAATTTTCACGAGTGTCCAGCGGAAAGAAGCTTTCATCCCGGAGACAGCGGCACCGCTTTCTGACCAAGGATGATAATCGGGAAAGTGGACGTAAAGACCCCCGGTCTCCTGGTCGACATCGGCTGGGCCGGAAACGAAGTCAGACAGATAAGCGCAAAGGCCTGGGATTATGGGGAGCAGAAGAACTTTGTCAGCTTGGACAGGCAGGCTTCTGGTGGTTGATTGAACTGCTGGTGTTGGTGGGAGAGTATGTGGAAACTTG
>PVJA010058404.1:0-10103 GCA_004027025.1 Myocastor coypus
CCACCAGGTACTGATGGCTCAAGTGAAGCCCAGTGTTTCTGTGTGGTTTGAGAGCATCTGCCCTTGGCTGAAAATTAGATGTGACATTCCTCAAGTATTGTCACTGAGGAGGAGCTAATCCACTTATAGGTGAAATGCTTGGTGACAAGAGTCAAGTGCTTTGCCTAGAGGACAGCCCTGGCACAAACAGGCTGAATGGGTAGACCAAGATCGTCAGAGCTCCCCAGGCACCTATGTGCTCACCCCACTTAATCTCCCTGGATGATTTCATCTGTGACCATACTTTAGTCATCACCTATGATCTCATCATGCAGGGACACTTTCTCTAGGCCACGGCTTCTCTGGAGTTCCGGATCTGTGTGTCTTGTAGCTCGCTGCATGCATAACGCTGCATGTCTCCAGGAACTGAGGGCTCCAGGCCCAAGGTCAAGCTTGCTGACTTCTGCTTGGAACAGCCCCTTTTTCCCTTTCTCATCATCTACAACCTCTGCTTTTCTCAGTCCAGAAAACTGGGGTCAGCTGTGGCCCCTCCTCCTCCCTGACACTACACTTGTGGTCAGTCAGCACAACTGGCTGTTCTTCTGGCTTGCCTGTCCCTGGAAGGTGGGACTTCTCTTACCCTCACAGTCGCCCTCCTGTCATCGATTTTCTGGCTGCTGGCTTGGAGGGTGGCCTGCGGCCAGGTCGTCCTCCGCAGCCCACTTGTAGAGGAATGAAGACAACATCCTGTGCTCTCATGCTCCCTGTGGAAGAGTGCGCCTAAGCTGTGGGTGTGACCGGCATGGCCGCGCCCCAGTTGGTCTGGCCCTGCTCCCCTTCTCAGTCTTACCGCGTCTTCCCCATCACACACCTTGAGCTGTGACAGCTGCTCTTGTGTGCTTTTGCATGCATGGTTCTCTTGCTTGGAGCTTTCTTTCCTCAGGACTCAGCCTGCCCTGCTTCCTCAGCTCAGGGTAGACACCGCCTACTCAGAAAAGCTGCCCTGCCCCAATCTGGGGAGGCACTCCCTGGTGTGCAGCTGGAGCCCTCTTCTCACTCTACCAACCCTTGCTTGCCTGCTCCTGCTGGGTTCCAGTCAGTACCAAAAGCCTCCTGCAGGCCCGGCTCACCCAGCAAGGACAGTCTGCAAGTAGAGCACAGCGAGGGCCGGACTTGCAGGGTACTGGCTGCCACCCCAGCTCTGCCGCCTCCTGGCCACACCCGGGAGCACCTAAACCCTAGGAAGCTGGAAGCGAGATGTGCACGAGGCAGGGCTGATGTGGGGACCAGAGCCTGTGTGCTCGGGGCTGTCTTGGCAAATGGCTGATGAAGTTGCTGAGGTCCTCTGACCCCAGAGGCCTGCACCCAGAGCAGTGAACTTGTGCTCTCAAGAGTGGAGCTGACAGAATGGACTTGATAAGAGCCCTGGTTGTAGGATATGATAATAATAGTCTCATTTATTAATATAAAAGCCTGCTAATAGAGGCGGCACTTTTAATTAGCCAACAGGGCCACAATATTAGTTTTTATCCAGAGTTATTTAAGTCCAGGAGCCTTCCTCCCCTCTTCTGTGAGCACTAAGCTGGAGGGCGAGGGAGAACATTTGTAATTGGATTTCTGCGCGGGACTTAATTATAAGGAGACAATAAAGCCCCTGAAAGGCGGCAGGTTCTACTCCGCTAGCTGTTATTTTCCACAGACGCACTTGAGCCAGTGAATGCACAGATTTATCTAAATTATAATTTTTAAATTTAACAAAGCCCCCCCCACCAGGCCTGAGCGGAACCCGCAGGAGGGTAGACTCGAGGGGAGGGCAGAGGCGCCGAGGTGGAATTCTCCACTCCTGTAATCAAGTCTTCCGCTCCATGGGCCACTGAACACCTTCCCCAGGCCCCTTGGGATCCTGATAGTGTATTTTCTTCCCTTGGCCAAATGGCTTATTAATAGAATTGGCTTATTTATATCTCACCCGGAAGAATCCCAAAGTGATACGGCAACAGGGAGATATCGAGCCAATTAGTTGTTGGGCTTCTTGTCGTGGGGGGAAATCTAGTTATTAATTTACTGCCCTTCATAGTGGCGGAATCGATTGAGAGGAAACCAGGAGGAAAAGGGAGAAGAGAGGCGTGTGCTCAGCGCATCTGCGAGAGCTCAGAACAACAGCAAAGGCTGACACCTGCAGCAGGCTGTGAACCATGGGCCAGCAGGGAGCCCGTGGCCCCCTCTGTGGCGGCGACACTGGGGTCAGGGAGCATCCACAGTGGGCCTGCCTGTGTCCGCCTGTGTGCTTGCCTCTCATGACCACTCTGTGACATGGCTTATTCCACATGCTGCGCAGAAGCTGGCACCTTGGCTCAAGCACTGCGTGTCAAGTCCCCTGGGAGCCAGGCTTCGGATGAGACACACGTTGTCCTCCTGGAATGTGCCTGTAGCTCCTCAGAGTGATGTCCTGGGGTCGCCGTCAGCATTCGTAGCTCTGATAGAGTCGAAGTCTGGGGAACAGTGTTATTTTCTCACCTACTTGGCCTTGAGTGTGATATCATATCAGAAAAACAAAGAGTATTATGCTAGTGCTCTGGGGAACCCAGAGGTTCAAATCCCCAGCCCAGAGCTGGGTACAGTTTAAATGTGATCTGTGAGTGGGAAGTGCAGAGCTGCTATAGGGTTATTCCATGATTGGCTACAGGGAATTCAAGAATTGTGTTATATGTTGTCAGGCAGATTTACTTAAGAAGAATGAACATTCTGGGAAGGAGGTCTGAGTGGAGCAAGTAGAGTCCAAAGGGTCCTTGACTGGGCTGGTCTGTCCCAGGCATGAAGTCCTAGAAGTGAGGGGGAAACAAAATATATTTTTCTACCTCAGAAAAGCACAGGCTGTACAGTCAAGTTGGCCCAGCGCATTTGCAAAGAAGAGTAGGTAGTCAAGGCTGCCTGGCCTTGTGCAGGTGGTGTGAGCATAGGCGCAGGCTGTGACTGATCCCCGACTCTGGCTACAGTGTGCCTATGAGTCTGCTCCTCTGTACTCATGCCCTCACAGTGCGACTCCTGCAGCACTGGTGCCGTGGCAGCCACTAACACCTGACCCTGAAGCCTGACAGGAAGAAAAGTGGCCATCAGTGGGAATGGATGGCTCAGGAGCAGAGGGGCATCTACTGTCTCCCAGGAGTGCCTGTGGGACCTGAGGAGCTCAGGAGACATTAATATAATTAATATGATATGATATGATATATGATACGATACGGTATGACACGACACAACACAACACAACACAACACAACACAACACAACACAACATAACATAATATAATATAATATAATATAATATAATATAATATAATATATATTAACTGAAATTGTGGGCCAGGAATGCAGTCTGGGGTACAATGTGACACTGTGGCCTGTGGGATGATGCTGTGGTAAACAATAAGAAAAAATAGTCACCTGCAATCCTGCTGCCCCATTTAAACCACACCGTAGCAACTTGTGAGCAGTTTTATATATAATTAAAAACTCTGTGTGGGCATAATTCAAAGTGAAAATATAGTGTGACATCTTGTGGACACAATGTAGTTTATTGGCATATATTTAATTCATTTCTACTTATTAAAACAGTAAGAGAGAGACATATATGTTTGCTCTCATTTGGCTTGCTTGGACTTGAAGTGGAGTGACTGTGACACTCGTGAGACGCGCTGCCATGCTGTAGCCTGGAATGCTGTGCAGCGTGGGAGCAGGGTGGGAGGCCGCCTACACAGAACCTGCCCTCATCGGTACTGGGCCTCGACGCTCCCAGGCACGTGCAAACTTGCTAGGGTGGAAGCTCCACTTCCCCGTGTGGTCTCCACACACACCGACTGCGGAAGAGCTGCAGCAGAGCTCGGCAGGCTGAAGCCAACATTCGTATTTCTTCTGCAAATAGCCTATTGCTCCCTGCACATTTTTCTTTTGGTTTTAGTGTCTTTTTTTATGTTTATAAATGCTATTTCATATTTTAAGAATATTAACTTCTTGATGGTTTTGTTGCAGACATTTTTCTCAGGTTGATCTTGTTGTTTATTTTTAGTTCCTACGAAGTGCTTTTATAGAGCTGAATTTTTAGGTGGCAAAATATATCACTTTTTTCTTTGTGTTTTTTCCAAATGCTTTTAAGATGAGAAATTCCATCTCCACCTGGATATACAAATATTAAATGAGTGTGTATTCTAAATATTTTATGGATTCAGTTTTTTATATTTAACTCTTTAATTCATTCAAAATCCACTTTGTTCTCTGTGATGTAGTAAGGATTTAAATTGATCTTGCTTTTAAATAGTTAACTGTGTGTTTGAGCCCTGTTTATTAAAGAATGATTTCCTTCTTTGTTGGTGTAGATGCTGCCTTTATCACATGCTAAATTTTCTTAATATACAGTAGACTCTTTTGAGCTATTTTATGCTGTTCAATTGGTTCCTCTGTTAATATCACACTGTGATATTATTCTCTTTATTATTTCACGTATTTTAAAATATGACACATTTGTATATGAAACATAATATTTTAATGTCTGGAAGAACCCAGCTTTCACAGTTGCCCTATTTTTAAAGAAAAACAAAACCCACTTTGGCTTATGTATTTTCCAGATAAATTTCAGAAGTGTGTTGTCTAGGTCTGGGAAAAGAGATCCCATTTGGGATTTTGGTGGACAGTTGAATTCAATCTGTATCTTGATTCATATCTTTATGGCTTTGACTTCCTGGAAAATGGTAGGTACCGGCTTTTGTTTTCTTTTTATACTTTTTTTTCATGTTAATTCTTCGATCTAAATGGAATTGTAGTGTATATCACACAATGGAAATGAAGTTGCCACCTGTCCAGCAGCCTTGGCCTCCAAATCCTTGTTTTGGCATGACTAACGCTTTCTCCAGTGACTTGCAGTGTTTCTCTGACCGAGTCTATGTATCAGGGCCGGTGAGGGCTGCTCAGAACATGCAGTGAATGGATGCTTGGATAACAGGCATTACAGAAAAGGACGCATTGCATGAATCCCCCCTCGTCCTTCACACATCAAACCCACTTGTCCCATTGTTCTTGTCAGTCTTTCAGCTTGGCTTTCTGAAGTGGTTCTCGAAATCCTTCTTTGTCTTTTTCCATTTGGTACCAAGAACTGAACTCAGGAATTCATGCTTGCCAGGCAAGCACTGTGCTGTCGAGCTATATCCCCGGCCCTGAAAACACTTCCTTTTTCTTTTTAATATCTATCTATCTATCTATCTATCTATCTATCTATCTATCTATCTGGTACACGGTCTCACTATGCAGCTCAATGCCTAATGATTCTTTTATCTCAGCCTCTCCAGCACTGGGATTACAGGTATGCACCACTATGTCCAGGTTCAGTGGCCAGCGGGGCATGCCCAAGGTTTAGGGCTGGCACAGCATGTGGTACAGGGGATCAAACTCAGGCCCTTGCACTTCCAAGGTGGTCCTTGCACTTCCAGGGTGGTGTTGTGCTACTGAGCTATCTCCCTGGCCCTGGGAGTCCCTCTTTGTAAGTGTCTTTCCAAGCTCTGATCAAAACACTGTGCGCGTGCTGTTGAGTGTCACTCATTGGGAAGGCAGGCTGGAAAGTCATTCCAGGTGTCCCTGTGCACTTTATTCATGGATCCGTGTGACCTCTCGGTCTTCTCCAACAGGACCTTGAAAGGCCTCATGGGTTCTATCTAGATGTCTCGTATCAGGTGGGATTGGGGCACAGGGCATTATAGCCCACTTGCAGCTAGCAGCTGGGCCTGGTCTGCAGGGCTGGGGCACTGTGGGAGCGGTGTACCTCATTTCCTGGCTTCTCAGGGACTCTGCTTCTCAGCAACTCTCAGGAGGGCAGCTCACCTCTGCCCAGGCCCTTCTGCCACTCTGCCAACCTTCTGAAGACTGAGACCTTTTAAAACCAGTGCCAAAGTAACCCTCTGCTCCTTCACTGTGGTGCTGGATGTGGTGTCCCAACCAGGAGAAAGTAACTAGGACAAAAAGCACTGTGAATGGATTCCACATGGAGACAGCTGAGGTGACGCAACTAAAGACACAGAAGCGGCCCCAAGAGTGCTTCATAAGGGGCAAGAACGCTGGTATCCGTGCCTTCGAGCTAGCGAGGGCTTTGAATGGCATCAATGACAGTGCGTCTTTTACTGTAATACAGTTTGTAAATTAATTGTGCACCATAGTTTTAATCACACCTCATATTTCTAGGCTAGCTACTTAATCTCAGCAAGCCACCACATTCTAATGATGGCTGATGCCACAGTATTTGATTATAGACTGCTCTACCAGTGCCAACTGCAAGTGGCACACCCCTCCACAGCTCGCAGAGTCACCTCTGGGTTTCTCCCCAGCCAGGATTCCTCTTCTGAATGCAGTCAGCCCCGTGGTCAGCACCTCTAGTCAGATGCTTTTTAGTGGCTCAAGGCTGGCCAACACCTGGGCAGTAGAAACTGATTCCTGGTATCTACCACTTCGCTTTTCCCACCCAGGCTGAGTGCGGTGTGTACCCAGGTGGCGTTCAGACTCCATGCTGTCCTGGGAAAGAGGAGGGGTGGCTACAGTATTTGAGGTGGGTTGATGGGAATGGTCTGAAGCTCTCTTCATGTGGCAGGTGTTTGCTCTGTACCACGCTGTGCAGAGGACACTGTTACGTGCATTAGCTCTGATTGTTGCCATCACCACCTGGGTGCCCAGTTGTTACATTTCCCATTTTAGAAGAGGAGGCTGGGAAACAAAAAACTTACAGGTGGTCATCCAGCTGCTAAGGGTAACACCTGTCTTTCACCCCAGTTGGGCCCAACCCCAACCCATGGCTGCTGCTTTTAGTTGGCAGTGGTTCAGTCAGAGAAATGCTTGAGGTCCCCCCTGAGGACCCTTCTCACCAGGGATTTATCTTTTCTGACGAACATTTTTCAGCTGTCCTAGCACACCAGCAGAGAGTGCGAGCGCGTGTAGTGGGGGTGGAAGCAGGAACACGACGGATGAGAGAGAAAGCAAGAGAAAGACGCTGAATCAAGAAACCATTTTGTGGACTCGGTCACCTTCTGTCCAAGACACTTCTGGCTCAGATGACAGACACAGTCAGAATCTTAAGATAATACCCACTTGTTGAGCATCTACTACAAACATTAAAATGTGACTGTCTTCTAATTTTGATCTATAGGCAACTGTGTACAGGGTCATGTCCCGCCCCTGTGGTCCCCAGTACCTGCTACAGTGGATTTTCTCTTTTCCCACTTGGAGTGGCTCTGGCTTTTTGCACAGATGCATCGGCATGGTTCCCCCATTTGACTTTCAGTGCCCTATAGAGTTCTGCCACGTGGATGATCCAAGATTTAACAAAAACATGTTCTGGAGTGCGTAAGACACGAACATGCTGACGACCAAGGACCTTTTCGTGTGTGTTCTTAGTGTTTCTTTGTTAGATGTTTTCTTCTTTTGTTCTCAAAATTTAGCTGTGCCATTCTGACCATACAAATCATAAAATCATACAGAAGGAGGAAGCCTGAGGTCACAGAGCCATCTCTGTTGTCCTAGCAATCTGGGAGGCAGGTTGGATGGCTCTTGAGCATTCTCCTGGGAAGGCCTGGTGTGGCCCTGCACCAGGTGCTAGCATTTGTACCCAGCCTGGCTTGGGCCTTCCAGCTGTGACCCATCTGGACAGCTGGACCTGCTCTTCCTCTGCATGCCTGGAGTGTGGGGCCTTGGTGAGCTCGCTTCTTAGAATGAATCACAAGGGCCAGGATGAGCCAAGACATAGGCACAGGGTCAGGACAACAAGGCAATGGGGCTTTAAGTTCTGGGAAATCTGCTCCCAGATGCCTCAGGCCAGGAGTCTGAGGGAGCGATGAGCCTCCCCCTGAAGACTGCTGTGTGGTGGGGGCTGCAACCTGGCTGACAGAACAGTCACAAGTCTATGCTGTGACAGGTGCAGGGACAGAAGGAGACCAGCTCCCTGATATGGGAGGGTGCAGCATGGGTTGTAGGGCTGGAGGCAGAGGGAGGAGGCCAGGGAAACACAGTTCTCCAAGCTCAGAATTTTCCTAATACTGAGGTCAGAGAACATCAAAGGTGATGTTTGCACCAGAGCTGCCACACTGAGTGCCTGGTGCAAGGTCCACCTGGTGCATTCTTGTGATTCTGGTAGATGCAATTTTAATCAGTGCAAGGACAGACACACAGAGGGCAGAGGAGAGCAGTGAAGGGAGCCCAGGTGGAAAAGAGTCATCTCAAGTGACTGTCACAGGCTCTGAAGAGCAGGTCTGGAGGCCCCTGGAGACCACTTGAACCTGGGTTGGAGGGAGAGAGGAACGTGCAGGCTGGGTCCACAGAAGGTAGCTGCCCCAGTGTAGGGGTCCAGAGCTGCCCCTTCTTCAGGCAAGCCACACATGGCGCCCTCTGGCCACCGCTCCTTCTCTCGCCTCTGTGTGTTCCAACCCCACCCTAGGCTCTGAGCTGATACCTCCTCTGAACTTGTGTTCTCATCTGACTTCTGATGCTCTGTCCACCTGGTTTACACCACAGCCATGGGTCAGAGGTACCTTGCGGGACGGCAAGGGTACTAGACTCTCAGAACCAGGCAGGACCTTGGTGAGACCATCAGCAGGGTTCCTTGGAGCCTTCAGGTGTGCTCAGGGCTGCTCCAGAGTCCAGCTTAGAGTGATGGGGTAAGGGGACAGAGGCAGGAAGGACCAACAGGTAGGATCGGCTTCCCCACTTCTGTGCCCGCCAGAGCAGGTCTATTTGGATGTGTGTTCTGCAGCAGCCTCCCTTTCTCTTTTATTTTCTTTCTTTCCCTTTCTTCCTTCCCTCCTTTCTTTCTTTCTTTCTTTCTTTCTTTCTTTTTTTGTGGGACTGGGGTTTAAACTCATGACCTTGCACATACCAGGCAGGCACTTGTGCCACGGAGATATCTCCCCAGCCCCTCTCTTTTCTTTCCTTTCCTTTTCTTTTCTTTTCTCTCTCTTTCTTTCTGTTTCTTCGTTTCTTTCTTTCTTTTTCTTTCCTCCCTCCTTCCTTCTCTTCATCCTTCCTCTTCCTCTTTTTCATTCTTTTCTTTTTGTGTGTGTGGCTATCCTGGGAATTGAACCCAGGGCCTTTACACTGAGCTACATCCCCAGCTTTTGAAGTTTTTTTTTTGATACAAGGTCTGGCTAAGTTGCTAACTTGCCTAGGCTGAGTTTGAACATTTGATTCCCCTGCCTCAGCCTCTCAGAGTGCTGGGATTACAGGTTTGCCTGGCTTTTCTATGAATGTTTTTTGGTAAGAACTTGTGAACTAAGGATCTTTTCTAAACCCTTTGAGCTTCCAAGGGAGAAAGCTGAGACTGCACAAGGAGAAAGGCTCCATCAAGGCTTCTTGGTGGATGAGGACTTGTGAGGAAGACCAGGCCCCCGCTAGCTGGGCTCCTGAGGCCACTGGCTCCAGCCTGGCCTGCGTCTCTCAGTCTTGTGTGCTTCTGTGCTTGCTGTCACTCTGGCTGGGAGACCCAAGGGGCTAGGATATAGCACCGCATGCTGGGACAGGCAAGACCCTTCTCTAAGTCCCATGGTCACCGATACCACGGCTTGGGAGGATGTGGGGTCAAACCCCAAGCAAGTCAATAAGCTCTGTATGGTTTTGCATTTGGTATGCAATCTCTCTTAGCTCTTCTCTAAAGTGGGAGCCAACATTTGTCTCTGCTTCCCCAGGCTTTCTGCAGAGGTGGTCAGATCCACCTGTGAAGCACTAACACCAGTGCTGCTTACCAGACAGTGAACTGCACAACTCCAAATCATCCCTACCCAAAGAACATGATAACCTGGGAGGTGGCCACGACCGAGATGCTATGGCCTGGACCATCCTGGCACTCTGCAGAGTGGAGGATAGAGGGAGAAGAAGATCCTAGGATATATTTTTGGGGAAATGGCAGGCGGACTGAGACTATGTTTCCATTCTCCCTCATCATTCTTTTTTTTTTTTAAAGAATTTTTAGTTTTTATTTTATTTTTTTTTTCTTGTTTTAGAACTTTTGTTTGTTTGTTTACTTATTTTTATGGCTGGCTCAGCCTGCCCTGAGGGCAGGGCTGGAGCAGCATGTGGTGCCAGGGATCAAACCACGGTCCCTGCAG
>PVJA010058405.1:0-10118 GCA_004027025.1 Myocastor coypus
ATCCTCCTGCCTCAGCCTCCCGAGTGCTAGGATTATAGGCGTGTGCCACCACGCCCGGCTAAATATGTTTTATGATCCTATTTCATCTTCAACTTATGAACTAACATTGTTTGTGTTGCCTTAGCAGTCAGTGCAGGGCTCATAGTGAAGATCTTACTGCCATCTATATACCAAGCAACCCTACATCACTGCAAGCGCAGCGTAGAAAGCTCTGTGCAGGGAAGGCCGACTGGTGCACTCCCATTCACCAACTGCGTATCCCAGAAAGCCATCATTTCACTGAATCCCATCTATTCCTATCGATCCCAGCCTAATGATCTTGATCTCCCTTAATTTTGTACATTTAAAATATCCATTTACCAGTTGATGGACATTGCAGTTTTTTTTTTTTTTTGGTTTTAATGAGGATATGTTTACAGTATGGGATAACATTCTCGTGGGGAGCTGCTGTACGTGCCAGACACGCCTCAATTCTTTTTATTCCCCTTTCCTCCCTCAATCTCTTGACCCCCTCCCTACTCATGTGAAGATGGTGCACATGAAGGGATCTTCCTCCTTCCTATAACCTGCCTTTCAGTTTGCTCTTCATGTTTTGGGTTCTTGTATTTGAATGAGATCTTTTCTGGCTATGGTCCTGCGGCCCCACTTGCATCATTTCCACCATGAGTCTTGTGCCCTCCTCACCTTTATTTTTCTCAGTGGAAAGTTCTTCTGTCTCATATTCAGATTTTCTTATCACGGGTTTTCAGAATTTCTTTAAGATGCGACTTGGTAAAGTTTTCATATTTCTTCAGACTGACGTGCATTGAAACTTTTGATCAGTGGGCTTAAATTTTGCATAAAATTGAAATAAATTGGCTATTGTTTTCTCACATTATATTTCTGCTGCTTCTCCTATTTACACACACACACACACATACACACACATACACAAGGAAATATATAATTACATATTGTCTATACAGTACCACTTGAAATTATCCTATAGTTCTGTGATGCTGTTTTTTAAAACTTCACATACTTCTGTCAATTTTAGAGAATTTCTATTGCTATAAATTCAGGTTCACCCTTCTCTGAAATATCTAATTTGTTAGTTTCCTGCAGAATCTTTTAAAATTTCATGCATTGCACTTTTGATTTGCAAATTTTGATTTAGGTCTTTTTGAATCTTTCACATTCTTTGCTTTTTTTTTTTTTTTTTTTTTTTTTTTTTTTTTTTTTTTTTTTTTTTTTTTTTTTTTTACCACGTGGAACACAATTATAATTGTTTTAACATCCTTGCCTCCTAAGTCTGACATCTGTGTCAGTTTTAGCTTGATTTTAATTTATTTCTCTTCCTTGTTAGGATTTTCTTGGTTCACTGTACGTCTGGTAACGTGTGCTTGGAATCAGATACTTTGATTTCATCTTGTCAGCTGGCAGATACTTTTGTGTATTTATAATCATTCTCTGGTTATCCTCTGGAATGCATCTAAATTAATTAGAAAAAAAGGTGGTCCTTTTGGGTCTCGCTTTTAAGATTTATGAGCATAGGCCAAGAGTGGTGGTGCACCCTTGTAATCTCAACACTCAGGAGGCTAAGCCAGGAGTATCACTGTGAGTTCGAGCCCAGCCTGGGCTACAAAGTGAGTTCAAGACAAGCCTGAGCAGCATAGCAACATCCTGTCTCAAAAAAGACAAAAAGAACAAAAAAAGAGAACAAGACAAAGCAGCAATCAGTGAACAGGCATGGTGCAGCAATCACTGTCCACGCGCGACTTGCCACTACACAAGCAAGCTGCTGCTTCGGACGCTGCCTGGTGCCAGGTACCTTGTGATCTCAGCTGCCTGATGGGCCACAGCAGGAGCACCCCACCCGAGTGAGTGCTGAGTCCTTCGCTTTCAGGCTGTGATACTGAGGAGCTTCCTTCCATGCACCTGCTGGGCAGGGCTCAGCGGCTCCCTGAAGTGGACCTTCTGCAGATCCCTATGGTCTTCTCTGTGTCTTGCTCCTCTGCATACTCTGCACTGTGAACTTGAGCTGTCTTGTCTTCCAGAGCTTCAGCTTCATCTCCTGCATTCAAGGATGCTGTCACACTGTTGAGGTTCTGCTCCTTGAGTCACACTCCGAACAGTTTTCCAAGGCAGCACTCGGGGACAGTTCCCTATTGCCCAGAGGCCACTTCCTTGACTTGACAGATGTCCAGTGTCACGAAAATTGTTGTTTTGTATTTTCTGTTTACTCAAATGGAAGAATGAGCCCAGTTCCTTCTAATGCATCCAGCCTGGGGTACATGAACTATCTGACTGACACAGTTAGAGGCTGCAGAAGTTCAGTGAAGGGCAGAAAAGAAGTAGCCTATCGCCAAATGAAGCAGAGGATGCCTGCTTCGCATTCACCTTATATGTCACCCAAGCTGTGTGCAATACCACTTGCCCTCCAGATGCCATGATATTTTCTCCATGAAGCACACCCTTCTTCCACTGTAGTGGCCTACCACCTGGCACTGCCAGAAATTCATCGAGAAAGATGACGGGGTTTCATCAAATGTCACACTGAATCTACTTTGCTGGAAGTAGCCAATGGTGACCTACCAGGCCTCTGCATCTCTGGTCCCTCCTGTCACTGTCAGGCTCAGATGAAGCGGCTTACAGACATGGCATCTCACTGCTATTATGCATGTCTAGTGAGTAGATAACATGCCTTGGAAGGGCAGGAAGCTCAGTAGCTTGAGTTGGGTTTGCAGCAAGAAGAGGAGCTCGGATGGACTACTCTGCGGCAAAGCAAGGCTGAGCAACAGGCTGCTTCGTTTTAGATAATTGCCAGCTCTATCATCTGCCATGGGTAGCTGCTTCCTTTTCTTTCTTGCCTCATGTCTTTCCCCTTCGTGCTTCATGACCCCTGATCCTCAACAAAATACATCAGTATGTAAGGTCTGCCTGAGAGCGTGGTTTTGTAGGTCATCTATGCAGGATTATTTTGTGGGTCATGGTCAGGAGTGAGGGTCTTGAGGCCTAGGGAAGCCTTGGCCTATGTTAGACAGGAGAGGGCTGAATGCACACCATGGAAAGGCAGGCTGGCCCCTGAAAGGGGAGCAAGTGTGAGGGATGGCATATAGGCAGCAGGCCAGAGTTGATGCAGGCTTGGTTTAAGGTGCTGATGGTGGAATACAGCAGAAGCTGATACGAGAGAGAGAGCCGCAGAGATAGAATCAAAAGTAAGGGATGATGAAAGAGGTAAGAGGTAGGATGGTGATTGAAAAGTTAAGGGAAACCTATCATTGGTTTGCATGGCAGGTAAATGTCACACTCTGATTTAAGGCAATTTGCAAAGAGGAAACTGAGTTTGAGAATCAGAGAATAGCATGAGCCACCCAACAGGACAGATGTCACTCTGCCCCCCTAGGCAAGACCGTGGTTAGTCACTGTCATGTGGATGACATCTCTGACCATCTTCCCAGTCTGGGCACAGGACTTGAATGCTTGGTCTCTTCATTTTTCCTAGAAATAAAGAAAAGAGTTGGGCACATGGGACTGGAAATGTGGTTTCTTTGTTTGCTTTTTTCTTTGCCTTCTGTCTGAGTTCAGGTAGATGCCTGTAGTTAGTGACAGACAATGAGGCTCTTCCAAGAATGAGCAACTCTGAGAGCCACAGCAAGAAACAGAAACCTAGTTCCCATGGCTTGGTTCTCCTTGAGACAGCAATATGAGCTGTGCCAGCCTTCTGATGTCATCACAGGCTGCCAGAGAGGGACAGGCAACAGTACACAAAGGCCCACCTTGACTTTCACGATCTTCAGCTCCTCAGTGTTGTCTCTGCCCCATCCCGGGGAGCTCCGGGGCTGAGCCTACTCGTCAGGCCCCAGTACAGAGCTTCAAGGACTGAAGCTCGAAGCGAGGGGACAAGTCTCACCAGCACATAAAACTCCAGGCTTTTGGTCTTCACTGTAGGCCCCTAAGGGCAGGTCTGTTATTATTTATTAACGATTCAGAAACTGAAGCTCTTCATATTTCTCCCAAGCGCAGTTCTCTGGTCTGTAAGAATCCTGGCTGTGTCTTGAATGGATGCGTACTTTTCTACATCTGCTACAGCTTCTTCTGCAGCCTAGGTCCAAGCACCTGGACAAATAAGCTGACAAGGCAGGGAGCAGCAGGGAGGAAGGCCTTGTTCTACGGTTTTCCCAGGAATCCCCTAGAAGGGAGAAATCCCATTCCCTGAAATGAGTAGACCTGGAAGTGTTTGTGGGGGCAGCCAGCCACAGTCTTTGAAATAGAAAAAGGATGCCCATGGAACTGTCAGGTTCTTTCCAGTACTGTTTTCTGCTCTGTACTGCAAGTGGAGCTCGGGCAAGGATTTGGTCACTTTTTACCCAGTGGAACAAAAGGACAGTAACATTTGATTCCAAATACATTGTCAATTGTCAGACCGTATAGAGTTCAGCTTGATGTCACAGTCCTGCTAAACAGTAACTTCAGGGAAACCGCATAGAATCAAAGAGCAGAAATTTTGTTCATTTTCTTGTTAACAAAACACCTTAAAGTAATAGGATGATTTTAGCAGCTTTTAGAGGCTTTTAGGGGCAATTACCAAGATTCAGTAATGGAAAGATCAAATACCTCTTGCTAGGATTAAACGGTTTCTCTTAAGCATTTTCGAAACTGGTGAGGAGCTGACAGGGCTCCAGCCTTCACTGTGTACACGCTGGAAGCCAGTACATCGAGCTTCTTGGAGTTGGAATGGGGGCCTGGGCGGGTGGCAAAGAGGGCAAGGAAGTGCCTGTTCCTGCCATCCTCAATGCAGTATGGAAGATTTTCAGATTCCACTTCATTGACTTCCGTGCCGCATCAGTAAGAATGCTAGAGCTTGGATGTGGAACAGGGACTGATCCAAGGCGACTCAGCCAGTCAGGCATAAAATCAGGTTTGATTTTCCTTCAGATTCCTAGTTTTGTATTTGCTATGCTTCATTTTATATCTCAGATTGACTGAGCCACAGGCTTCCCAGATACTTGGCTAAAAATTCTTTCTTAGTGTGTCTGTGAAAGTGTTCCTAGAAAAGATTTGCCTTTGTTTTGGTGGATGGAATAAAGCACATGGACCTCCTCAGTGTGCGTTGGCACCTTTGTTCTCTTTAGGATCTGAATAGAACAAAGAGGTGGATGAAGTTTGGGTGGCCTCTCTCCCAGGCTGCTTCAACGGAGATATCAGTCGTCTCCTGCCCCAGTGCTCTAGTATCAGGTATGAGACCCAGACTGGAAGCCACCTCAACTCTCCAACTCTCAGCCCTTCAGCTTGTCTGCCTCTCCAGCTTTCATGTACCAGCTTGTGGGACTTCTCAGTCCCTGTCATCGTGTCAATTACTATTTGCAAGAAATCTGTCTCTCTATCTATCTATCTATCTATCTAATCTATCTATCTCTCTATTATCTATCTACCTATCATAGTATCTATATTTTTACCTGGTTATGTTTTTGAGTAGAACCATCCCTCTGCACTTGTTTCACAATCAGTGGGCACAGGTTCACAAACCCAAGTTGCAGCTTCCAGCTCTTTCTTCTAACTGTCCCTGGATCTGTGGGGCAGTGGAACCAGAGGAAGAAGCTCACATGATACTGTGCTGAGAATGATTCTGCAGAGTATCAGCGGCCCCAGAATATGAGACCTCATGGGCCAGAAGGCAGCTCTCGGCCACTCTTGCTTAGTGGGAAGCTTTGCAGGGCTTGGTTTGCAGCACTAAAGATTTGCATGCAGGCCAATGTTCCAGCTCATTAACCACCTATTTTGAACCAATTTTCTGAAATCACTACGTGATTTTTTCAAATTCGAGCTCTTTCTCCCATAGAAAATTTCCCCAGTGGCTGCTCTTTCTCCAAGTAAGGAGCCCCAAGGGGTAGCTGCTTTCAGTATGAGGAGGCTATGGCAAGATGAGGGATATGGTCACGGGTACCCGCAGCTACCATCTGCATCCAGACCAGGCTGCCCTGCACCTCTCCCCCTGCCGTGCTCAAGGACAGTTCTGCCTCACCACCTTCGTCTTGGGCTCCTCTGGTCAGCCCAAATCTCTCACTTTGTGCCACTTCTCAGGAATGTTCTTGAAGTACTCACCCAGGACCCCATGATCACAAACGGCCCATAAAGGAAAATGCGGAGCTGTAGTGCATGGGTATATGGGCTAGAACAGGACGTCTCTAGCTTTGGAGCGATGGTGATGGGTACTTGTAGGAAGTAGCTCTGACTCTCTTTGGTGGAGCAGTGAAGTTCGGGAAGGTGACCAGTGGGAGAATAAGTCTGCCAGTGTGGAGGCCCACCTGGGCAGTACCTGACAGCAAGTACTGTCAACAGGACAATCTGAATTACCTGGTTCCAACGTGCCTGACAGCACTTTTAGAAATTTGTACTGAGGCCCAGAGGGCAAGGATGGTATCCCATTTACCTGGCCACAGTAGACCTCACAAAATGATCACAGGACAAACAGTTCCAGATGGATACAATATGGTTCACGACTGTCATTTCCTCTTCACTTTCTCTCATTTGCTCTCTTAGGTGTTTCCGCTACATTTTATTCCATTTCATCTCACATATTAATTTTGATGGGGAGCTCTATTTTATGAACACTTAATGCAGTGCCTGGGATGATAATAAGCAGTCAATAAATATCAGCTGTTATTAGATGAATCAGTACGGTAAGTTCTCTAGTCTCCCAGCATATTTAGTCTCTGGCCCGTGCCTCTTTTTAGGATAAGAAGTTCCCAGAAGCCCTGGGGCTCCAAGCTGTTTGTCTAGGGTAGCCTTGGGCCATCTGCACTCAGCTCCTAGGAGGCTGCAGGGATCCTGGCTGCAGTTGTCCAATCTCAAGCATAAGCAGAAGCCAGGATAGGAGCACAGTGTTCAACACCCAGTGACATTAGAGACGTGGTACAGCAGCACTGCTCTGCTAGGTGCATCCTTGCCACTAGTACACTCCATGATGGCCATGTTCACAGCCAGGGCAGGGCTGAGCTACCACGTGTTCAGAGGAAAAGGAACTTGTCAGAATTCCATAGGACAAAAGGAGGGGAGTTTGTCATGAGGGCTTCAGCCTCCACCACGTGAGGAAGTCCATCTGCTGCTAGGCATCTACCTCTGTCCTCTTCCATGCCTGGGAAAATAGCAGAACCCAGAGAAAGGCATAATCTGCAAACAAGACTGCAAAAGCCATCATGCTGCCTGCCACTGAGAAGGCCTTCACCAGCCTACCCTGCTCTACCACACGAGGAAGGACCACTTCGGCAAGAAGCACAAGGCTGAGCGGGATTTCCACCTGACAAACGGTGCAGCTTCTCACTCTGGCTGCCTGCACCTGCCCCTGAGTCTGCACACACAAGCAGCCCCAGTGGTTCTTTTCAGAATACAAGGTAGGTTATATCTGGTCTCTATAGCCCTACAGCGACCCCCGTCTCACTCAGAGGAAGTGTGCAAATCCTCACGACAAATCCAAAGACTTTCCATCCCACAGGCCACACTGCCCTCCTGGTGTCCTTGTCATCTTTCTTGCCTGCCGGCCCACTGCAGTTGCATCGCCCCACCAAGGAAGCTGCCTGAAGAGGGCTGATTTGAACAGAATGCAGGGAAAGCAAGCGGGGAAGCTATACCGACATCAGCAGGTGCAGTGTTCTGGACAGAGCAAGAGCTCCCTGTGTATTCTTTCTTTTATGCTATATTTAAAGTAGCTTCCTTGGGATGCCAGGAAAAGGAACCATTGCACACTGTAGTTGGGAGTGTACATAGGTGCATCTGCTGAGGAGAACAATATGGAGAGTTCTCAAAAAATTGAAATAGAACTGCTGCATATCCCAGCAACTTCACTTCTGACTCTATGTCCAATGGAAATGAAATGGGTATGTTGAAGAGGCATCTGTATGGCCAGGACTACTGCATTCCTGTTCTTAATACTCAGAGAATAGCAACCATCTAAGTGACTATCAACTGATGAATGGATAAGAAAATTTGGTATACATGTTCAGTGGAATACTACTCAGCCATGCAAAAGAATCAAATTCTGACAGTTGTGACAACATGAGTGAAATTGGCGAATATGCCAAGAAAAGAGCCACACCTAGGATGCCAAATGGCCAATGCTCTTGCTTATGTGTTGCTGTAGTTTGAATGCTTGCTCTCCTACAATTCAAGCTGAAACTCAATGCCCAATTCAGTGATATAGGAACCATCAGAAATGACTGAGCTCTGAAAGCTTTGCCCTCGTGACTGATTCACATTCATCCCTCTGTCCTTTCTGCCATGTGAAGACACAGTGTGAAGAATGTAGCAATAAGGCTTCATCTTGGACTCAGACAGCAGCCTTCATCACCTGTCATGACCTCAGCCTTGAACTTCCCAGTCTTCGGAGCTCTGAGAAATCAATTTCTGTTGTTCAGTACTCTTGTCTGTTTTGTTATAGCAGCATGAAGAAATTAAGATGTGCATGTAATCTGAAGACTACAGCAAGAGACAAAGATGCTGGCTATGGGGTTGCCAGCCAGAGAAACTGGAAGACAACCATGAAAACCTACAAACTGTCAGCTAGACGATGGCTGTGTCCACAGCCCTAAAATGCAGCGCGGAACCTGCAGCTCCTAAGGGATCGTGTGCTTCAAAGTGTGCAGAGACCAGGGCTCGAGCGTTCTCAATACCAAAATAAACTGACAGCTATGTAAGGTGATGGCGATGTCAATACTTGATAGTGATGATAATTTCACCGTATGTACACACATGAAAATCTCATCTTTCACACCTTAAAGATGTATGATTTTATCAGTCTTGCTTCACTGAAGCTGGAACAAAAATAGTATCTTTTCTCTAATATTATCTTATTTTTCTGCTTTGTTTTTTGTGTACTGGCTGCCCGGCAGCCTGGGAGCTGGCGCGGGGTCTTACTGAATAGAGCAGTCCTTCCAGCTCATGATTTATGTACGGCGCAACTGAGAAATTTACATTTGTCATGCCATTGAGACTTTGCCATTGTTACTTGCTACAACACAACTGACTCCACTCTGACTAACACAATTGTCAAGCCAAATCATTAAGAGCAGCCCCGGCTGCTTTGGAAATCACAGGCAGGGCTGTACCTAGAGTTGGTGGGGGGAACCCAAATGGGACAGCCGAAGCCTGCTCCTACATTCCCTGGCAACTGATGTCAAACAAACTACGGATGTTTCTGAACTTATAGCAGCTGAAACTACAACTTTTCTACTTCGTTACAGTGCAATTAGTAGAAACAGTATTTCCTAGCTTAGGTTTGTGTTTCCTTGGCTAAGGACATGTGATTTTTTCCACCTCTGTTAGATTACCCAAGCCAGAAACATGGCAGCTACCCTAGTCTCTTCTTTCTTTCCTTAAAGGTCTCACTGTATAGCCAAGTCTGGCCTCAAACTCATGGAGATGATCCTCCTGCCTCAGCCTCTTGAGTGCTGGGATAACAGGTGTGCACCACCACACTTGGCCTTTCCAGACTCTTTCTCCTGCACTTATTATATCTAATATAACTAATAAATCTCCAAGTCTCTTGAAATGATCTCTTTCTAATTTTATTTTTTTGGGGGGGGCAGCTCAGCCCACCCTCAAGGCAGGGCTGGTGTGGCATGTGGTACCAAGGATCAAACCATGGTCCCCTGCATCTGCCTAAGCTTGCCTAAGCAGGCGCTTCAGACTGCTGACCTATTTCACCTTCAAGCTCTCTTCCCATGATTGCAGAGCATTGTTTTTGTGCTTAGGTCCCTGGAGTTCTGGTGTTCTAGCCCTGGGGAACTTCAATAAGGAGCAATTGCTCAGATAAAGGATATTAATGATGAACAGAAAAGGAGGATACAAATACATTTGGGGTGCATTTTAGTTATGAGGGGTGAATGACAAGGGCGACAGCCTTTAGTTCTGGGGATAAGGTTAAGGAGGGCTGGTGGAGGCTGCAGAAAGGTTAGAGCTCCCTCCTCTAATCCACTCCTAGGTACATTTATGAGTCAGTGAGCAGGACAGGAAGGCCTCTCCAAGGTGCAGCAAGTTCTTTGCTTGGGCTGGTTTTGGACAGGACCAGCAAGGAAATGTCCACACACGCTATACCTTAAATGTGCTTATCTCCTGGTATTCAGCAAAGAGTGGGCTGAGGT
>PVJA010058406.1:0-10071 GCA_004027025.1 Myocastor coypus
CAAATAAAGGTTCTGAAACAAGAAAAAAATAAATAAATAAAATAAAAAATTCTTTAAAAAAAAAAAAAGTGAGCTCAAGGCCAGCCTGAACTACATAGGGAGACCTCGTCTCAAAAAGACAGAAAGAAGGAAAGAAAGAAAGGAAGAAAGAAAGAAAGGAAGGAAGGAAGGAAGGAAGGAAGGAAGGAAGGAAGAAAGAAAGAAAGAAAGAAAGAAAGAAAGAAAGAAAGAAAGAAAGAAAGAAAGAAAGAGAAAAACAAAATAAACAGAGGGAGGCCTGAGGGTGGGACTCTGCCCTGCTTTTCCAGGGCAGGCAAAGAGGCCCGTATGGAAGAGGTCCATGCTGAGGGAAGAAAGGCACTGGGAGAGTTGGAGAAGATGAGGAATGAGGGTCAATGCTCAGGGCATGGGCATCCCAGGTGCCTTTCCAGGCCTTGCCGTGCCTGGCTGTTTGGGGGTAGAGGACAGAGGAGAGAGGACAGGGCTTGCCCAGAGTCTCACTTCAGAGGGTCCATGTCCAAATCAGCGCTTTTCAGGGGCCGCCAGGCCCTGTGGGCCATGGTCCTTCTGAAGAGGGTCTCGGCCTTAGTGTGTCACTTGTGAGAGTTCCAGAGACTTCTCAGACTCCGTTTCTCTGCCTTTCCCGGTGTTGGTTGTTCTCCCAAGCCCACGCCCTCTCTGTGACTCACTCCTTATCCTTCGGAGGATGTATTTTGTCGTTCTTCAGTCTGCATGAGGTGGGATTTCAGGGCCTAGGAGCACAAGCTCCATGTCTGCTCCCACCTCAGGAGAGACCGCGGAGACAGGCGGAGGGCAGAGCCAGTATACTCCCATGCCTTGCACTTTATTTTTCACCAAGTTAAAGTAAAGTAATCACGAGACATGTTCCCATTTCAGAAAAATTGTTTGTGTTTTCGCTATGAAAATAAAACACCTCATTAAAGAAAATTTGGAAAATACGTAAAAGTCAAATGCAGAAAAAATCATCTGTAACTCTCCTACCTACCCATCCACCCACCCGTCAGCCAGCCAGCCAGACTATGGAAAGGAGCAGAAAGAAATAAAAATCCTTATTTCTTCCTACTCTTTTTTCCATGCAAAGAACTCGGAAAAAAAGATCTCAACTCTGCTGTTTTTCAAACATCGGACTGTCTATACAGCCTTGAATTCTGCTTTTTTTAAAATTTAGCACTATTCATAAGTATTTTTCCATGTTTTTACATAGTCTTCTCAAATATTTTGAATGGCCACATAATATTCCATCAATTGGACAAACCATAATTTTCCTAACCATTCCTCTATTGCAGGCTTCCCCCAATATTTTACTATCATAAATAACACTGAGTGGAAAGCATTTTCCATCTTCAGGGCTATTTCCCTAGGCCACATTCCCAGAACTGGAATTACTGGGTCAAAGAGTACGAACGTTCTTAAGACTTTGCCATTCCCTGCCAAATTGCTTTCCACAAGGGCCTGGCCAAGGCGGCCTCCGATGTGGGCTGTGAGCAGCCTGTGTCCCACGCCTGCCTCACCCAAAGTCAGAAACGTGCTTCTGCACCTCAGCCACGGACAGACAGCACACAGCATCTCACGGCTGTTTTCCTTTGCATTCCTGCGATCGTACAAGGGCCAACTGCTGCCTGCGCATTTGTTAACTGCTTGTCTTTCTTCCTTGAGAATTGGTACCTTATGTCCTTTGCCCATTTATCTACCAGTGGACGTGTCTCTATGTTTTCTTAATCATTAGTTTGCATAAGGGTATAAGTCTTCTGTGTATTTGCTGGAAACTATATATATATATATATATATATATATATATATATATATATATAGTCTAGATTTTTTCCCTCCGCCTTTCAATTTTTTTCCTCTTTGCACATACATACGTTTTTCATTTGCACGGAGTGATCAGCACATCTTTCCCTTGGAGGGAACTTCTGGTGCTTCTGAGCCTAAAGAATCCTTCCCACTCCAGTTTTTTGATCGATACTCAGCTCCACTTACTGCCATGGCACTTTTTTTTAAGCCCTTGTTGTCTTAACCCTCTCCTCCATCTGGAACATGTTGGTGGGAGAGCAGGGTTACAGGGCCAGAGGACGGGGTGGGGGTGTCCTCTCTTTTTCAGAGTGCCTCTTTCTCTTTCCTTTGGGCCCCTGGAAAGATTAGCATGGCCAGAGAAAAAGGATCACAATGGCCAGTTCTGAGCACATAGGCCATTGTCATCTGACTTCTGCAGGGACTTTGGCTACATTTATTTGTTTGAAAAAGACATTGGGCCCTCGTCCTAGAAAGATGGAGTAAAAAATAACTTAATTATTTTCTTTCTTTCTTTCTTTCTTTCTTTCTTTCTTTCTTTCTTTCTTTCTTTCTTTCTATGTTATGGCCAGCTCAGCCTGCCCTGAGGATGGGGCTTGCACAGCATGTGGTGGCGTGGACCAAACTGCAGTCCTTGCAGTTGCCTAAGCTTACCAAAGCAGGCACTTTAGACCACTGAACCATCTTGCTGGCCCCAATCTTTTTGTTGTCTTTCTTTCTTTCTTTCTTTCTTTCTTTCTTTCTTTCTTTCTTTCTTTCATAACTTAGTTCTAAGGCTAGCTAGAATCAGCAATTTGCTGGTGAAAGATCTGGCAAAACAAAGGAGATAAGAAGAGGTTGGAAGCTTCTTTGAAGTGGGGAGGTTACTCTTGGGATGTGGATTATAAACTCGGTAAGAATGAAATTCAGGCACATGTGGCATTAGGCAAGGTGCCCTCAGCCCAGGGGTGAGGGTTTGAAACTGTTTGGGCCAGCTGGGGCCCTCCGAGGTGGGGTCTTGGTTGCCTGTGCTCAAAAACCAATCTCTCTCTCTTTTTCAGACTCACTGCTCCTAAGATCCCAGAAGGGGAGAAAGTAGATTTCGATGTAAGTTTGTAGGAACCAGGTGAATATTCCTCTACTCCCATCCCTGTCCATCATCAGACCTCTAGGTGTTAGCTCCTCTCTCACACCAGGAGAGAAATTATTCTTCTACAACTTTTTTTTTTTTTTTCTTTTTTGGTGGTACCAGGGATTGAACTTAGGACCTTGCACTTATTCCACTGAGCTATCTTCCTGACCCCATTCTTCTCTAACTAATTCCTGAATCTCATAAAATTCCTCTAAGGATAGAGATCTTCTTTCCTGCTCCCCTGTCCCTCTTCCATCCACCCATCATCCCCACACCCAACTTCCCATCTACCCACTTCTCATTGATCCCCACAACCCCTCGTTCGTTTGCCCATCCTTCCTTTCACCTATTTGTTCACCCTTCGTACTTTATTTTTCAGCAAGTTAAAGTAAAGCACTCCTGGGTCACCATCCATCTCTTTGTCTGACCTCCTACCCTTCATCTACCCATCTATCTATCCCCAAATGCAACACATTTATTTCACTCATCAATCTCCTCTTAGTCAGGCCCATGTAGAGCATCTCTGAGGATGAGGACCAAGCCAAGTGAGAGCCAAGTCATCTTACTACTTGGTAGGGCTTGGCTCACCCACAAAAAGGGGACCATCTCTACCCTGGGGCTTGGGGATCACACTGCCCAAGACCGTAGGAGGGCAGCAGCTCAGGAACATAGTAGACAAAGTAATTGTCCTGGTGGCCAGAGGAGGTGGGGCTTCTCTCAGGGGCAGAGAAAGGTACCACTGAGCATGAGGCAGGACCCAGACTAGAGGGGATGGGTGAGGACTGATGACCTCTTCCCACCCCAGGACATCCAGAAGAAACGCCAGAACAAGGACCTCATGGAGCTGCAAGCTCTCATTGATAGCCACTTTGAAGCCCGTAAGAAGGAGGAGGAAGAACTAGTAGCACTCAAGGAGAGAATTGTGAGTATGGCCATCCAGACAGGCCTCTGGGCATGCTGGATGGCTGGGCAGGGTGAGGCTGAGCGGACCTGATTCTTGGTCACAGGAAAAGCGCCGTGCTGAGAGGGCTGAGCAGCAGAGAATCCGTGCCGAGAAGGAGCGCGAGCGTCAGAACAGACTGGCGGTAAGGACAGTGCTGGCCCAAGCACCCTGTCCATGGACACAAAGGAGTTTAGGGGCTTGAGCTTCACTCTCCTAGGGGTCCACCTGCATGAGCTCAGGATCACAGCCACTGTCCAAAGCCCTTTGCCCTGCAGAAATGCTACAAGAGGGCCAACCCTGCTCACTGGAGCTTGCTTCCAGAAAATTCTAAGCCAGGGCATGTCTTTGAAGGATGTCACAAGAGGGCATCCCTGAGGATCTTGGGTATGGGGTCTCCGCAGGAGGAGAAGGCTCGGAGAGAGGAGGAGGATGCCAAGAGAAGAGCTGAGGATGACTTGAAGAAGAAGAAGGCTCTGTCCTCCATGGGTGCCAATTACAGCAGCTACTTGGCCAAGGTGAGGCTGGGGCCCAGAGCCCAGGGAGCAGTCGCTGGTTTGGGTTTGGGCCCACACCACTCGTGAGAACAGGCCCCTCTCTCTTGCCTGACCCCTACAGGCTGATCAGAAGAGAGGCAAGAAGCAGACAGCCCGGGAGATGAAGAAGAAGATCCTAGCAGAGAGACGCAAGCCACTTAACATTGACCACCTCAGTGACGACAAGCTAAGGTGAGGGGCTGGTGCTGGGGGTGAAGCCACTGAAGCCCAGCTCTCTCTCTCTCTCTCTTTGGGTTTGGTATTCCCAGCCTCACTCTGCCCACCAGGGACAAGGCCAAGGAACTCTGGGACACCTTGTACCAACTCGAGACTGACAAGTTCGAATTTGGGGAGAAGCTGAAACGGCAGAAATATGATGTGAGTCTAGATGTCCAGCCCATGGGCCCCTTCCCAAGTCTCACCTGCCGGCATGAGCAGCCACTTCCTTGATCCTCATTAGCCTCCGTGCCTGTCCCTGTCCCAGGGCCTGGGCCGAAGGAACCTAAGCAGTCTGTCCCCATGGAGCCTGGCTGGGGACCACTGCTCAAGGATGTCTTCTGAGACAGCCCCCCCCGTCCCCTCCACATACACACCTTTAGTCATCAACATGGGCCCTGTGCTCACCATGGCCAAGCCTGTGGTGAGGACCTTCATGAGCTCTGGTCAGCACAGCCAGCCCCAAGATGTCCGTTTCCTCATAGCAGCTGTGTGAGGGCTGATGCACAATTGTCCCTGCAGCTGGGAAGAGAGGCTGGGGCTGGCAGCTGGAGGTGCTGAGGGGGGCTCACACGTGAGATGACCCTCCCATGTAGATGCCAGCACTGAGAGCCAAGCTGGAGGCCAGAGGGATCAGACCTGGGGTGGGCTTCAGAGTCCGACCAGGGCCACCAGGGGCTAGGACTGGGGTCCAGAGCTTTCCCATCTACACAAGCTTGAGGACCCAAGGGGTGACACCAGTCCTGGGACAATGAAGAAATGTGCTCAGCGCAAATGCACGGCCCTGAGCTCTGCTATTGCATTACCCCACAGCATCCTTCAGCATTCCTGGGAAGGACAGCCTTTGCCCACCCAGCTTGTGTACAGGCACTTCCCAAGGACACCAAGATAGACACTTAGAAGTCCTGGTTCCTTCTTGGAGCCCCAGGCAGGCTGTCAAACTATTCCTCAGTGACCTCCCCTCTAAAAGAATAATAGGGCAGTGTGCTTCTCCTTGAGCTATCCCCAAGAAGTAACACATATCTTTCCCTCAAGGCTGGCCCAAGCTTTCCTGGCATCCATAGCTGAGCCAGGAACTCTGATGTATTCTACCCATGTCAGGTCTCCAGGGGCTCAAAGAGCCTCAAGGGACATTGCCAGGCTCACCAGACACACAGCAGGCTCTGAAGCCTTAGCCTCTTACCCAGCCCTATAACCATCTCGGTCTTTCTAGATCATGACTGTCCGGGCCAGAGTGGAGATGCTGGCCAAGTTGTGAGTAGCCAGAGTGTACCACGGGCCAGGCTCGTGGGTGTGCAATGCACGGTGTGCCTCTCGCATGGCACAGATCTGGGTCACTTGCAAGGATGTTCGCGGCCATCGTGAAGCCCACACAGTCTTCTCCCCTCCTTGCTGCCCTGAATCCTCCCTCCCGCCTCCCTCAGTGGCTAACTTGCAGCCCTCATTGGCTGGCAAGACAGGGTCTCACCTTCTCAGGAGAACTTCCTGTCACCAGAGTACCTCAGCCACAAGAGAGGAGAGGGAGTGGGAACAAGGGAACAGGAGGGTCAGGGGTCAGGGCTGGGAAGGAAGGGTCTTCAGGCCTCACTTCCGCCCCACCCACCCCATGAAGGTCCCACATCCTGCCGCAGTGCCAAGGTAAGTGGCCAGCTCCAAAGCTGCTGTGTGTGGTAGCCTAGGCTATGCAGGCCGGCAAGAGTGAGTCCAGAGACGAGCAGAAGGTCAAGGGACAATGTCCACTAAGGAAGCCAGTGGCCCTGGTGCTGCCACAGAAGGCTGCAACCCCTCGGTGGGGATACCACAGCCTGTCCTGCACTATGGTAAAGCAGGCACTGGCCCACTATGCCTGGCCTGGACGTCCTGGGCCCCATCACAGTAAGTTGCCTGTGTTCTTCACAGATCACCACGCTCAGAAGCCGCATCGACCAAGCCCAGAAGCAGTAAGTAGCCTGGCCCACCTCCCTCTGTGCCAGGCACAGGGTCTCCCAGGGCCAGTCACCAAGTGCCTCATTGAGGGTCTGGTCATTTTAGCCCTGCATAAGGGTCAGTGGAGGCCAGACCTCAGCAGAGCAGTAACAAGACTAACATGGCCAAGCCCTTTGTCCAGCGTGGCCAGGCCCTTTGTCTGAGATCTCAGTATCCCTTCTCATCTGTACACAAGAGGGACCACACGGTGCTCCTTCCATATCTGGAGCAGCCAGCAGGAACAAGGCAGCCAGGAAGGTCCCACAGTATGGTGACTCTAAGTGGCCTTTGAGTGGCCTGACATACCCCGCCTGGATATTCCACAGCACTGTGTGCCCTCAGAGGTGAGCTTTAATGGTGAGAGGGAATTCAGAGACTGGGCTTTGCCACCATCTCTCTGATTCCCCAGGAAGGTGAACTTTCCACCCCCTGAAGTCATGCCCTCTGGAGCACAGGGACCCATGGCAACCGCTATGCCCCACCCTCTGGGGCTGCGCTCAGGTGCACTGATGGTGGGTCACACAGAGGGCTCCTGAGCCTGGCAGGGGCACTGCCCAAGCACACACTGCAGTGTCCTAGGGGAACTTCGAGTCCCTGTTTTCTGGGCTCCTTGTCTTCCTCCCTTGACATCCTTGCTGCCTGCATGAAGGGGCCTCTTTTCCAGGGAGGTGGCTGGCGAAGGAACCCGCACAGCCTCCCAGTGTATTGTGTGGGTCAGGGATACATGCATGTGTGTGTGTGCGTGTGTGTGTGTGTGCATGCGCACATGTGCACACATGTAGGAGTGTGAGGGTATGGCCATTGTCAGCAGAGACCCCACTGCAGCAGCTCTTGAGGGTTCAGCACTCTTGTCCTCTCATGCGCCCTGGCTTTCACTCTGTCCCCAGCCCCTGTGAGCATGTTGGCATACACAGGGCCTCACCCAGAGCAGCCTGGAGACAGCCACCTAGAGGGCACCAACTTTTCAGAGAAAACAGTAGTCATCTACTAGACAGCCTCCAAGCTGGGGTCCGTCTGTGGGAAACCTCCAGACAGGGCCAGGAGGACAGAGCGCGGGGCCCTGGCTTGCACACTAACCCTGACCTAACTGTACTAAATCCAGGCCTGGCCCAGTCAGGTGCAGGTGAGTCAGTTCTGCTCGGACGGCAGCAAGGCGCGTGTGCTAGGCAAGACTGGCTCTTGTTCTGGCAGCGACCCGTAGAGGCCAGAGCTGAAATTCTGCCTTGGGGGTAGGAACCCGGAAGGGGTATGCCTTGCTGGGCTTTTCCTTCCTGGACTTAGCTAACCTCTCTGACCTTCAAAAACAACTTGTTTCCCATTTGCAGCAGCAAGAAGGCCGGCGCCACAGCCAAGGGCAAAGTTGGTGGGCGCTGGAAGTAAAGAAGCTCAGAAGCCCCTTGTGGCAGAGACCCCCTGCCTTGGCTCACTCTGGGCCCTGGGGCTTGGTACTGTAAGATGGAACCTTCTAGCCCTGACACCCATGTTACTTCTGGAGTTCCAGGATGATCCCAAGGGTGGAGGGGCCACCCCAGAACACTCCCCATGTCTCTGCCCTCATTGCATCTGCCCCTCGGGGTCTGTAAATAAAGCAGCAGGCCCCCCTCCACGAAGTGGACTGTTGTGCATAGGGGCTAGGGAGAGTGGTATGTGGGACAAAGTTCCTGAGGTCACCAAAGCAGATCCACATAGCCCGTGTATTCCTGTGGGCACCCTGAGATACATACCTAGAGGAAGGTGGCCCTGCCTTTGTGTTAGCACCCCAACATGCAATGCACCAACCCATATGTGTAGATTATAACCAAAAAAAAAAAAAAAAAAGAATTATTCAGGGACACGCCAAAGCCCAGTAAGGAAGACTTTTTGCGGGATCCCCGCCATACATCCAGATACGCCTGCACCGGTGTCTTGCAATGGGGAGAGTGAGGGGAGACTAGGCTCAGCTCCAAATACAGAGCAGGCAGGCTGGATTCCGAGGCCAGGAGCAGAAGGCTGCCTGAAGGTCACAGCTTCTGATGGGCGCCTTCCTCAGCGACCCGCTCTGAGAACTCTGCACTACCAGTGGCTATGGCCTGACTGCGTAGGCCGGAGGCCCAGACACATCCAGAGCGCTGCCAGCCCTTTCCCTGCTAGGGGCTCTTTCCCCTCCAGACCCCACCCTGTCCCTTGCCCCGGAGCTTTCCAGGTCTGATGGGAGCTGCATCCACCCTGAGAAGGTTCCTCCTTTGTGCCTGCTCTGAAACTGCTAGGGGCAGAAAAGTTTTTTTCCAGGAGGGTCTGGCAGGAGGGGCCCAGGGTCCTGGTGACTTTGCCGACTTGGACCCCAGGAGGGCAAGGCAGACTGGGAACCCACTCACAAGGGCTCACCGGGCTCCTCTCCCTGGCTCAGCACATCAAGGGCAGGAGGGAAGCAAAAAAGCACGTTTCCAGCAAGAAAGCAAATATGGCAAACACAGAATGTTTTTCTATATTATAAGGGAACACAGTGCACAACTGTGTAATAAATTTGAAAGTCCTGACCAAATAGAATTATGGAAAATATAAATCACAGAAATTGGATCAAGATGCAGGGCCCTACAGCAAGGCATTCATACAGGAAGGTGTTTGTCCAGAACTGCTTCTCCAGGAAGGCTTGGGGCGGTGGTGGTCTGCGCCTGCCTGCAGGGACAGGGAGGGAGGCCCCTTCAGGCTGCAGCTGTGCTGGCGCCAGGACCCTGAGGTCAAGATAGAAGTTCCAGATAGCACATGCATTCATGTGGGCACCCTGACACACATACCTAGCAGGGGATGACACCCTCCTTTTTGTGAGCACCCCAGCAAGCAATGCACTAACCCCTCTGTGTAGATTATTAAGGAAATAAATTATTCAACAATACATGTCAAAGGCTGGGGACCATGTGGTCCCACAGGACCATCATGGTAGGCCCAGGGACCCGTACACCAGCATCTGGCAGCGGGAGTGGGGGGTGGGGTGGGGTGGAGGAGGCACTGGTCTCAACTCCAAAGACAGTGTGGGCAGAGTGGATGCACAGCCCAGGAGCAGTAGGGAGAAAACAACTAAAAACAGACATCAGGGGCTAGGGAGATACCTCTGTGGCACAAGTGCCTGCCTGGCAAGTGCAAGGTCATGAGTTTGAACCCCGGTCCCACGGAAAAAAAAAAAAAAAAAAAAAAAAAAAAGACCTCAGAGTAGAGAATGATACCATAATCAGGCTAACAGGATTCCCACTGAAGGGCAAATCAAAGTTCAGCTGGGGGTGGACAGAGGAAGAAAAAGCCAGCCAAATACAGGGTTGGCCAGGTATCAGATAGAAGGTTCTGGTTAACCTGACTTAGCAAAGCTCTTTGCTAAAACTGAGTTGTATAAGGCGGAGCACAGAGGGCCTGGGGTAAGGAGCCTGACAGGCATGGCCAGGAAAGACTCAGTGACACCCCAACACACACACACACACACACACACACACACACACACACACACACACACACACACA
>PVJA010058407.1:0-10092 GCA_004027025.1 Myocastor coypus
AAATAAATAAATAAATAAATAAATAAATAAATATATTTGGTTGTAGGCCCTGCCAGATAGCTCAGCTGTCTGCTCAGCGGATTAAATCACATGCTTTGGCAGACACGGGTTGGAGGTTCGATCCCCATCCTGCTGCTGGCCCTGCCCCAGAACACATTGAGACACTGATTGGGATTGGACGGCTGGGCATGGTGGCCCGCCTGTAATCCCAGTGATGCAGGAAGAAAAAACTGATCTGGGGTGGATAACCTCCAATAGGGAACCTCCAAATGATATAAGGAAAACCGATCTCCAACCTGAAAAGTACCTGGGATGAGTTCATGTTCTCTAAAACTGAAGAACAGGGGCTGGGGAGATAGCTCCGTGGCACAAGTGCCTGCCTAGCAACTGCAAGGTCATGAATTTGAACCCCAGTCCCACAAAAAAATAATAATAATAACAAAATAAATAAATAAAACCAAAGAATGAATTTTAAGAACCAACAAGGTAATGAGCAGAACATATTTATTGAGAGAAAGAAAGTTCCTGTCCAAGAGAGGGACAGGAAGGGGTCCCAAGTGGGTGTCCCCAGGAAGCTGTCTCTTCCAGGGACTTACATGGAGAAGACCTGGAAACTCGCTTAGGTTGGTATGAGGTGGGACAAAGACTATGGCCAACCAATGAGATTACAAGCACCATTGTTCAGGTAAAATTGATTAACATCAGGATCCAATGGGAAGGCAAATCACATAGCAAGTGGGCAAGAACTCCACCTATTGAGCTTGGGCTGCTGACTTTCCAGGGTCTTTCAAGGTGATTAATACCTCACTCAGAGTATCAATCCCTGATGCCCATCCCTAGGAGTGTATGTAGTTGCTTCTGTTTAGTCTTGTCTTGAGATCTGGCCCACGGCAGAGGAGTGTTTGTCTCTAGTAGCAAAGTCACCTTGTCTTCCATGTTGTCCTTGAGAGCCTGGCCCTGTCTGACTGCCTATAATATTTCTATCTAATTCAGCTGCTTACAACACGAGCACTTGGGAGGCTGAAAACAGGAGAATCACTATGAGTCCAATCTATGTAGTGAGATCCTGTGCACGCTGTAGACCCTGCCCTAAATTCACTTTTTTTTTAAAATGTATTTGGTCACCATGGAGTCTCACTACATAGTTTGGACTCATAGTGGTCCTCCTATTTTTCAGCTTCCCTAGCCCTGGGATTACAAGCATGCACCACTGAGCACTGCACCTGGACTCTGTGGCTGGCCCACTGGCTCAGCTCACCCTGGGAGTGGGGCTGACTCAGCAATAAGGGGATCAAACAGCAGTTCTCTTTTTTTTTTTTTTTTTTTGGTGGGGGAGACCGGGTTCAAACTGATGTCCTTACACTTGCCAGGAAGGCACTTGTGCAACAGAGCTATCTCCCCAGCCCAAAACAGCAGTTCTTGCACTTATCTAAGCTTACCTAAGATGGCACTTTAGGTGGCTGAGCTATCTTGCTGGCCCTTTTTTTCTTAAACTTATTTATATATTTATATTATGGTGGGCTCAGCCTGCCCTGGAGGTGGGGCTGGCGCAGCATGTGGGTTGCCTAAGCAAATGCTTTGGACCACTGAGCTGTCTTACCTGCCCTTTTTTTTTTCTTTTCTTTTTTTTTAAGATTAGTTAGAGCTAATCTGTTTGTTTTTTGTAGTACCTGGTATCAAACTCAGGACTTTCTACTTCCCAGGCAGGTGCTTATGCCACTGAGCTATCTCCCTAGCCCTAATTTAGAGATAGTCTTGCTATGCAGTTCACGTTGGCTTAAGCTCACTTTGTAGCCCCAGCTCATCTTGAACTCTCAGTGATTTTCCTGCCTCAGCCTCTCCAATGCTGGGATTACAGGTGTGAACCACCAGCTCTTTTTCAAGTTTTTATTACTTTAAAGAAAAACAGGGGCCCGGCAGGATGGCTCAGTGGTCTAAAGCGCTTACTTAGGAAAGCTTGGGCGGCTGCAGGGACCGCGGTTCGATCCCTGGCACCACATGCTGCACCAGAGCTGCCCTCAGGGCAGGCTGAGCCGGCCATAAAAATAAATAAATAAACTTTAAAGAAAAACAACAGGGATGGTGAGATACCTCAGTGCTCTAAAGCAGCTGCTGAGGCAACTGCAGGGACCAGTGCCACATGCTGCGCCAGCCCCACCCCCAGGACAGGCTGAGCCAGCCATATCATAAATAAGCAAATAGATAAATAAACTTTTTTAAAAAATGGGGTGTGGTGGTACACATCTGTGATCCCAGTGCTCAGGTGAAGGCCAGCCTGGGGCCAAGGAGATAGTTCAGCAGCTTAAGCACCTACCTGGCAAGGGCAAGGTCCTGAGTTCAATCCCCAATACAAGAAAAAAGACTGGGCCTAAGTCAAGGCCCTGTCTCAAATAAATATATACATATGTAAACACATAAGTAGGGGAAGCTAAAGAGTAACTTAGTGTGTAGAGTGCTTGCCTAGCATATCTGAGGCCCTGGATTGGGACCCAAGTGTACACACATTTTGAACAGAAGGTCTTTCTGTGTTACCTGGGCTGACCTTGAACATTTGGACTTAAGCAGTCTTCCTGTCTCAGTCTCCCCATTAGCTGGGACAACAGGCCTGGTGTGTGTGGTTTTTGTTTTTTTTTTAATTATTATTTTATTTCAGGCTATAATATCAAAGCCAGGCCCTTGCACACACTAGGCAAGTACTCTACCACCCAGAGCTAGTGTCCTAGCCCCCTTTCTTCCTTCCCTTCTTCTCTTTCTTCCTCCTTTCTGCATATTAAATTGGGTAGGGCTGGATTTGAAGGAAGTGAAAGAACACTTTCATATCCTGAGATTCTTTAATTTGAAACTCTAGATACATGGGGCCCGGCAGGATGGCTCAGTGGTCTAAAGTGCCTGCTTGGGAAAGCTTGGGTGGCTTCAGGGACTGCGGTTTGATCCCCTGCACCACATGCTGTGCCAGCCCTGCCCTCGGGGCGGGCTGAGCCAGCCATAAAAATGAGTGAATAAACAGTTGTGAAACAAGAAAACATAAAATAAAATAAAAAATTCTTAAAAAAAAAGAAACTCTAGATACAGTTTTTATTTGTTTAGTTTTTCTTTTCTTTCTTTCTTTCTTTTTCTTTTTTCTGTACCAGGGATTGATCTGGACCTTGCACTTTCTAGGCAGGCCCTTATGCTGCTGAGCTATCTCAGCCCCTTTGCTTTTTTTTTTTTTTGTCTGTTTTTATGGCCCCTAAACTGCTAAGTTGTCTCAGGTTAGGCTCAAATTTGCAATCTTCCTGCCTCAGCCTCCCAAGTGTACATCCCCATGCCCAGCTCCATTTTATTTTTTTTATTTTTTTTATTTTTTTGTCTTTTTGAGACAGGGTCTCGCTATGCAGTTCAGGCTAGTCCTGAGCTCACTTTTGTAGCCCAGGCTGGTCTCGAACTCGCACCAATCCTCCTGCCTCAGCCTCCCGAGTGCTGGGATTACAGGCGTGAGCCACCACACCCGGCTCCATTTTCTTTTTATCCCTGATAAATGATCCTTTTTTTTTTTTTTTTTTTTTTTGAGACAGGGTCTCGCTATGCAGTTCAGACTGGCCTTGAGCTCACTTTTATAGCCCAGGCTGGTCTCGAACTCACACTGATCTTCCTGCCATCAGCTTCCCAAGTGCTGGGATTACAGGTGTTTGCCACCATGCCCAGCTGATAAATGATTCTTGTCATTACTAAATTCTTTTTAAAGCTCATGCAGAGGAATATGAGGCAATGTCTGCTAACAAGCATTCATTCCTTTCATTTGTTTGTTCATCCTTCCCCCCTTTTTTTTTGGTACCAGGGATCGAACTGGACCTTGTACTTTCCAGGTAGGTGCTTATGCCACTGAGGTATAGCCCCAGCCTCAGCCTCACTTTTTCTCCTCTTTTTGGCGGGGAGGGGAACAGGATTTCTCTGTGCACTTCAGGCTGTCCTTGAGCTCACTTTGTAGCCAAGGCTGGCCTGGAACTCATAGCATTCCTCTTGCCTCAGCCTCCCGAGGGCTGGGATTACAGGCATGCACCACTGGAAAAAGGGAAACTTTTTTTTTTGTTGTTGTCTTTTTGAGACAGGGTCTCACTATGTAGTTCAGCCTGGCCTTGAGCTCACTTTTGTAGCCCAGGCTGGTCTGGAACACACACTGATCCTCCTGTCTCAGCCTCCCAAGTGCTGGGACTACAGGCATGCACCACCACACCCAGCCAGGAAACCTTTTTTTTTTTTTTTTTAAGGAAACCTTAATGACAGTAAACATTAGGTGTGGGTTGGAGTTGCACCTGGGGCTAGCTGTAGGGATACACTACCTGGCTTGTGAGGCCCATGATTTAGCAGAAAAATCAGACAAATGCTTGCAATCAAATGTACTGAGTGCTGATAGGTGAAGAATAAAGGACACAGAGGTTATGTAGGAAAATGACTCATTCTAGGAGATAAAAGAAGGCTTGGAGGGTGGGTGTGGCAAGGATGTCTAAATTGGAATCTGATAACAAGTTAAAAAAATGACAAAATATATTGTCTCCCTAGTGTAAGAACCTAAAAGAGTAAATGAAATCCAAAAGGCACCATAGATATTGTAAAAGGGAAAGAAAATATTCACAGGGAAGGAATAACTGAGATGAAGGAAAGGAAGAAGGAATCTGGGAGATATATGTGAAGCTGGCCAGATGGCTCTATGAAGTAAAGCACTTGCTGAGGAAAGTGCAGGGACCAGTGTTGGATCCTGGCATGCCATGCCAGCCCCGCCCCTGTGGAGAGCTGAGATGGTACTGAAACTGGAGGAGGTGATGCATGCCCATAATCTCAGCATTTAGGAGACTGAAATCAGGAGGATCACTACAAGTCTAATGTATGTTGTGAGACCCTATAGACCCTGTACTGAATATATATGTATATTATATATATATATATATATATATATATATATATATATAATCTTTCAAAACAAAGATAGGGCTAAGCACACCTGCCTGGCAATCTTAATAACTTTTTTTTTTTTTTTTTTGCGGGACTGGGCTTCAAACTCATGACGTTGTACTTGCCAGGCAGGCACTTGTGCCATAGAGCTATCTCCCCAGCCCCTAAGTTCAGGAACTTGAGTTCAACCCTGGTACTGCATGCTGTGTGGCCCCAGAACCCCAGGTGTGCAGTGCCAGTCCCCAAACTGGGCGTGGTGGCACGTGCCTGTAATCCCAGTGCTGGGGAGGCTAAGACAGGAGGATCACTATGAGTCTGAACTGCCTAAGAGACCCCATGCGCAATAAATAAATAAACAAGGAAAAATAAAAACAAAAACAAAACAACAGAAAACAGGCTCATGTTGACTTTGAACTCTATGTAGCCCAGACTGACCTGAAACTCACAGCAATCCTCCCACCACAGCCTCCCAAGTGCTGGGCTTGCAAGGCATGTGGCACCACACCTAGTTATGTGTACATTTACTTATCCCAAGGACATGGAACTTTAATCTTCAACTTTTTGAATCCAAAACAAGGCTTCAGGGACATTTAAAGCCTAAGCCAATGTGAAAAGAATAATAATCACTATGCCAGACTCATGCTTTTCTAATGAAAAAATAACCTTGTGAACACTTTCCACAGTGTCTCAGGAGAACTTGAACTGAACTGGGGAAGGAATATTTGGGGGTGGAGCACATCCTGCCCCCAAAGCCTCCTGTCTATCAGGCTGCTGAGAGAACACATGTGAGGGTGCTATCCCTGCACACTCAGTGCTGAGGAACCTTTGCTGCTTCCTAGGGGCTACTGAGGCTTCTGGAAACAAAGCTGCTGTTTCTGGTCTTTTCTAGCCCCCTACCTCTTTTGGTTTGTTTTTTAAGATTATGCAGCCCAGGCTGGCCTTAAACTCTCAGTGATCCTCCTGCCGCAGCCTCTGGAGTGCTGGGATTACACCACACCTGGGTTCTTTGTCATTTTATTTTTGTTTTTGTTTTTTAATTTTTTAAGAGAATAAAAATTAGTTAAAAAAAAAACAACATTAGAAATGATATAGAGGGCATGGTGGTGAACGCCTATAATCCTAGCACTTGGGAGGCTAAGGCAGGAGGATCAATGTGATTTCAAGACCAGCCTGGGGTACAAAAGTAAGTTCAAGGCCAGCCTGAACTGCATAGCAAGACCCCGTCTCAAAAAGACAAAAAAAAGATAGAGATGGGGCCAGTGAGATGGCTCAGTGGTCTAAAGCGCCTGCTTAGGCAAGCTTAGGCAACTGCAGGAATTGGGATTCGATCCCTGGCACCACATGCTGTGCCAGCCCCACCTCCAGGATAGGCTGATGATTTACACATTAAAGCTGAAACATTAGATACTATCTCAATAGCATAATGCAAATTACTTTCTCTGCATATTGGAATATGGCAGAGGTAAATGCAGGCCACCTACCTAGCCCAGCTCACAGTACTCACCTACTTCCCACAATTCTCTTCCTCAAGCCACACCCCTTCTCCCCTTCTTGGCTGAATAAAACCCAGGTTCGAGGGCTGGGGAGATAGCTCTGTGGCACCCTGCCTGTCTGGCAAGTGCAAGGTCTTCAGTTCAAATCCTGATCCTGAAAAAAAAAAAAAAAAGCTGAGTGTGGCCCTGGGTCACTTTTTTTGTTCCGAAAAGCCATCTTTGTGACTGGACTTAGGGCCCCTTGGCTCCCCAATAATTATATATGTCTTAATGTCTTTGTTTTTGCCATAGGTTGTTGCACTGGGAGAGGTAGATTGGAATTAACTTGGTGGGATTCCAATAACATATTTTTAAGATTATATGTATAGGGGCTGGGGAGATAGCTCTGTGGCACAAGTGCCTGCATGGTAAGTGCAAGGCCATGAGTTTGAACCCTGGTCCCACACACACACACAAAAAAAAACTAAGATTATGAGTATAGACTTCTTGGGCCAAGACAAGAACCGGGAAGGACTCTGACATCCCCTAAGAAGTTTTTTTTTTTTTTTTTTTTTTTTTTGTGGGACTGGGGTTCAAACTCATGACCTTGCACTTGCCCAGCAGGCTCTTGTGCCTCAGAGCTATCTCCCCAGATCCCTGCCTAGGAACTTTTATAGGGGCCCGACAGGATGGCTCGGTGGTCTAAAGCGCCTGCTTAGGAAAGCTTAGGCAGCTGCAGGGACTGCGATTTGATCCCCAGCACCACATGCTGCACCAGCCCTGCTCTGAGGGCAGGCTGAGCCAGCCATAAAAATAAATAAACAAAAAAAAGTTCTTTAAAAAAAAGAGTGCTCCCCAGAAATCTTCTGGGGAGAGGTGAGAGCCTCAGTCGGCTCTCTGCCCCAAGGTTACCTTGACTGAGTTCCACCCTTGACAGCCATGCTCTGCAGAGCTGCTGTGGCTTTTAACATTATGGTTTCTCAAACTGGAAAACCTGAGCTTCGAGGCCCAACTGGATCACAACTGAATCCACCTGGGAGAAGGATGCACCAGCTTCCTGTCCTGTGCCAGCTGCTTCCTGTCCTCTGCCTACTCATTGCTTCCTTTATTGAACGCAAGGAGAAACTAGTGAGATTGTAGATATTATTTGTTTGGTCCTGGGTTTGTTTTTTGTTTTGTTTTTAAGACAGGATCTCACTATGCAGTTTGGGCTGGTCTTATGCTCACTTTTGTAGCCCCCAGACTGGTCTTGAATTTGCAGAGATCTTCCTGGCTCAACCTCTAGAGTGCTGGGATTACAGGCATGTGCCACTATGCCAGGTGCTGGGCAAGCCCACACGGTAGACACCTGCATCGGGCCTGGGACCACACCAAGATTGAATTTATGTCTTGTGCTTGCCAGGTAGGTATTATGCCTCTGAGCTGTCTCTCCAGCCCAGTCACACTACTGCTAAGCTATCTCCTAAGCCCTGAGATTCAAGCATTTTATTTTGCCTTTTAATGTATTTGGTGGTACAGGGTCTCACTATGCAGGTTGAACTTGTAGTTATCCTCCTGTTTCAGCCTCCTCAGCACTGTAATTACAGGCATGCCCACCACTCCCAGTTTCAGTGGACAGCAAGGTCCTTGCACTTGCTGAGCTATCTCTTTGGTCCTTTTTTATTTTTATTTTTTTTTCTTTTTTATCTTTTTGAGACAGGGTCTCGCTATGCAGTTCAGGCTGGCCTTAAGATCATTTAAGTAGCCCAGGCTGGTCTCGAACTCTCACTGATCCTTCTGCCTCAGCCTCCCACGTGCTGAGATTACAGGCATGCACCACCACGCCCGGCATTGTTTTTTATTTTTGAGACAAGGTTTCATTCTGTAGATCAGGATGGCCTTGAACTCACTATGTAGCCCAGGCTGACGTCAAATTCACAGCAATCTTCCTGCCTGTGCTTCCCAAGTGCTGGGATCGCAGGTTTGCGATATCATATCTATTTTGAATAGTTTTATTTATTTTCTTTTTTGGTACCAAGGATTGAACTCAGGACCTTGCACTTACCAGGCAGGTGCTTCTGAGCTATCTTGCTAGCCCCTTGGATAGAGCTTTATTTTTAGTTATTTTTTTTTTTTTTTTTTTGAGACAGGGTCTCACTATGCAGTTCAGGCTGGCCTTGAGCTCACTTTTGTAGCCCAGGCTGGTCTTGAACTCGCACCAATGCTCCTGCCTCAGCCTCCTGAGGGCTGGGATTACAGGTGTGCACCACCACGCCTGGCTTTGGATAAAGCTTTAAAAAGTTAAGTAAGCCATTAGCCTCCTGGGACCTCTGGGAGCAACATAGGTCTCCAGCAGCTCTGTTGGATCCACCAAAGGAAACTTGGCCAAGGTTCTCCTGCTTGCTGTGCCACTCAGTCAGGCAAGATCTGACCCAAAAATTCAGATCAACAGTGGCTGCTAGTGTTTTCATCAGGAGGTGAGGACAACTGGCTTCATCATGTTGGGCTAAGTGGTTTTCCTTCCATGCGATATATAGGACATTCAATCAGTGAAAGAGACCATATGAGGACTTTCTACATAAAACATTTCAAAGCCTTAAAAAAATAAGTTGTTTGGAGTCAGGCATGGTGGCGCATGCCTGTAATCCCAGCACTTGGGAAGCTGAGGCAGGAGGATCAGTGCAAGTTCGAGACCAGCCTGGGCTACAAAAGGAAGCTCAAGGACAGCCTGAACTGCATAGTGAGACCCTGTTTCAGAAAGACAAAAAAAAAAAAAAAGTTGTGTATCTGTGTGTGTGTGTGTGTGTGTGTGTGTGAATTTATGGAGAAAGACAGATGTAAAATGTAAATCCTCTTTCGCAACACAGAAGTCATTATTCACTATGAGTTTTAATATATACACACGCTTTTAATTCTAGCACTCAGGAGGCTGAGGCATTAGGCTGCAGCAGGAGGATCACCTTAAGTTCAAAGCCAGTTTGGGTGACATAGCAAGAGCTTGTCTCAAAAACTAAAAAAACAAACAAAAAGTTAAGTGATTGATCTAAGATGATCTATGATCAAAGGCAAGTGAGTCTGACTTGATCTTTAGGCAAGCAGCAGTCTATGAAAAGAAATACCAGGCATTGGGGCCCAGCGGGATGGCTCAGTGGTCTAAAGCGCCTGCTTGGGAAAGCTTGGGTGGCTTCAGGGACCGCGGTTCGATCCCTGGCACCACATGCTGCGCCAGCCCTGCCGTCAGGGTGTGGGCTGAGCCAGCCATAAAAATGAGTGAATAAGAAAATAAAGGTTATGAAACAAGAAAAACATAAATAAATAAAATAAAAAATTATTTAAAAAAAAAGAAATACCAGGCATGCCATTGTGACCTGTGAGTCACAGAAGACACATGTTGGGAAGACTGGCATTCCAGTCAGTGGAGAAAAAAGAATGTCAGAGCCCTATATCTACAGGCTGGGGAGATAGCTCAGTAGAATAAGCACTTGCTTGGCAAGTGCAAGGTCCTGAATTCAATACCTGGTGCTGGAAGAAAAAAAAAAAAAGAACCCTAGATCTAGACAGAATTTAATTCCTTGGGCTTTACATCTTTTCCTAGTTTAAAATTACCTCCTAGCCGGGCGTGGTGGCGCACGCCTGTAATCCCAGCACTCGGGAGGCTGAGGCAGGAGGATTGGTGCGAGTTCGAGACCAGCCTGGGCTACAAAAGTGAGCT